>JAKUCV010004054.1:47729-62964 GCA_028386065.3 Turnera subulata | reverse complement strand
TTAGATATATATTGCTCACTGATTAGGCGACTCACATAATCGCCAACGTTGTTTTTTCAGACTTTAGATAGCGTGCAGTCACTTTCTTCTTTTCCCGGAGTACGGACGTGGACATCCCAGCAGGTAGCCGTGCTTGTTCTCCCGGTTGGATCCATAGTGTCAGCGTGCATACTGTCTTGCTTCTCATATTTTTATTCCAATTATTTCTTCCGCTGCATTGGATTTTTATTGAGATGTCTATTGATTTTGGATTACATTATCGGCGGGTTGCCGGGTTTATGTTTTGATGATGTTTCGGCAGGATGCCGGGTTGATTTGTGGCTTGTTAAGCCAGATTATTATGTTCATCTTGATATCTCGTTTTATTGAGAATTTTGGATATTGTTTATATTGGTTTTCGTGTCCCGGGTTTCAGGGGTATTTTGGGAATTTCCTTTGTTTAAGCATTTTATTGTTAAATTGGGACACGGGTGTTTCATCATGAGCGTTGAGAAATCTAGTGATAAGATTAAGTCTGTTGATAAAGCTGATTGTGTTGGTGAGAGTTCTGGTTTGGCAAAGGCCAAATCTGATTATGCTATAGAGAAGATGGTTGAATCGAGTGAAAAGGTTAAGCCTTTGGATGTTGATGAGGGTTATGGCTCATCAAAAGCCAAAAACCAATTTACTTGCTGCATTTGTGAGGTCACTGGTGCCTCCTCCGGGAAAGGATGCAGAAGAATTCTATGAGGAGAAGAAGAAGGAACTGGGTGGTGTCCTGGTTTATATAAAGAACACTAAAGAAGAAGATTTGGCTGCAGTGCAAGCCAAATCCAGTACTCCTGCAGAAGAACAGCACTTGGCCCAGACTGTTGAAAAGGCCAAATCTGTTGAGGAAAAGCAAAAAAAAAACAAAAATTGATACGACAGAAACCCTAGAATCAGCACTAGAATCTCTACAGATTAGATTGTGGTCCCGACCTTCAATGTCAATCAAACTGATGCTATTCTCCACCCCTTATTCCTCCCAAATCAGCATGAAAGAAACAAGAAACTTCAATAGCACAAAGATGGCGCCAATAATCTGAAACCCTAATCAGCAAGAGAAACAGAAATTAGCAACCAGGAATTTAGAAGCACGCCACAGAATTGTAATCTGATAAGTAAATCTAAATCCTTAGAATAAACCAAGAGAATCAGATGATTGTTGTATGTTTGCATGCTAGTCTGTTGCTCTTCTTTCCCTTCGGACTTGATCTGCACACTCTCATAATTAGATATATATTGCTCACTGATTAGGCGACTCACATAATCGCCAACGTTGTTTTTTCAGACTTTAGATAGCGTGCAGTCACTTTCTTCTTTTCCCGGAGTACGGACGTGGACATCCCAGCAGGTAGTCGTGCTTGTTCTCCCGGTTGGATCCATAGTGTCAGCGTGCATACTGTCTTGCTTCTCATATTTTTATTCCATTTATTTCTTCCGCTGCATTGGATTTTTATTGAGATGTCTATTGATTTTGGATTACATTATCGGCGGGTTGCCGGGTTTATGTTTTGATGATGTTTCGGCAGGATGCCGGGTTGATTTGTGGCTTGTTAAGCCAGATTATTATGTTCATCTTGACATCTCGTTTTATTGAGAATTTTGGATATTGTTTATATTGGTTTTCGTGTCCCGGGTTTCAGGGGTATTTTGGGAATTTCCTTTGTTTAAGCATTTTATTGTTAAATTGGGACACGGGTGTTTCATCATGAGCGTTGAGAAATCTAGTGATAAGATTAAGTCTGTTGATAAAGCTGATTGTGTTGGTGAGAGTTCTGGTTTGGCAAAGGCCAAATCTGATTATGCTATAGAGAAGATGGTTGAATCGAGTGAAAAGGTTAAGCCTTTGGATGTTGATGAGGGTTATGGCTCATCAAAAGCCAAAAACCAATTTGCTTGCTGCATTTGTGAGGTCACTGGTGCCTCCTCCGGGAAAGGATGCAGAAGAATTCTATGAGGAGAAGAAGAAGGAACTGGGTGGTGTCCTGGTTTATATAAAGAACACTGAAGAAGAAGATTTGGCTGCAGTGCAAGCCAAATCCAGTACTCCTGCAGAAGAACAGCACTTGGCCCAGACTGTTGAAAAGGCCAAATCTGTTGAGGAAAAGCAAAAAAAAAAACAAAAGTTGATACGACAGAAACCCTAGAATCAGCACTAGAATCTCTACAGATTAGATTGTGGTCCCGACCTTCAATGTCAATCAAACTCATGCTATTCTCCACCCCTTATTCCTCCCAAATCAGCATGAAAGAAACAAGAAACTTCAATAGCACAAAGATGGCGCCAATAATCTGAAACCCTAATCAGCAAGAGAAACAGAAATTAGCAACCAGGAATTTAGAAGCACGCCACAGAATTGTAATCTGATAAGTAAATCTAAATCCTTAGAATAAACCAAGAGAATCAGCACTCCTGGGTTCTTAGAGCATCAGCACTTAAGGATTTGTTTGAATCACTCAAACAGAAAAGAAACTCACAAAGAGTAACCGTGTATTTTTTTTTATCAAAATCGTCTAACCTTCCAAATAACATGGTAAAACCCTATTTATACTTAAACTAATAGACTAGGACGACATCTAACAAGGCCAAGTCGGCCAAACCCTAATCTAACCCTGATATGACCGAAACCCTAACCCTAATTAGACTAGGTTTTTAATTGAGCCCACATAATTTGGATACTAATTCAAACCTTACAATTAATACCAAATAACTGATCTAAAGCATAGAAATAATAACCCAAATATAGCCCAAGATGAAATTACAAACCCAGCAAATAATAAAACCCAACTAAAAACACTTTAACCCAAATAATAAAAACTAAACCGAATTTTTGGACAAAATCTATTCGTCAATTTCAAGTGCCATTTAAATAATGAAGATGGCAGATTCAGCTTCTAGACTCAACATAAAAGTTGTAGATCTTTATCTTATCTTTCCACAAAGTCCAAAATCGTAACAATCCGAATTGTAGAGCTCGAGATATGAATTTATTCCCGAGACTGCACGCTCTTGGAATTTCTGCAAGTGTTCTTCGCATCCTTGGCTTTATTCTCCATCTCTTCTTGAACTGCTTGTGAGATCGAATCCTGGACTTGATTCTGAAAGTAAGCTTGCCATGTCCAAGCTTGTCTTTGTCACCATACGCCTCTTTGATGCCTCCAAAGAAGCCTTTGCATGCACCATTTTCTAGGTCTCTAAGCTTGCCTAGGTGATTTGCATCATTCCCTCCCTCCTCAAAAAAATTCGTCCTCGAATCGATACCTACAAAATCAATAGGAGGAAATTCAGTAATATTGAATGTAGCATGAACACTATACTCACCTTGTGAATCAATCGTTACGCATAGAGGATCAAGCTTGTCGCGCCTAGCTTCTCCTCCCGGATCAAGAAATATGTAATTAGCACTCTTTTGTTCATCCCTAAAGATTAACTCAGAAGCATGCATAACAAGTAATTTATATGGATGATAATCAATGAAACAAGCATTTAAATTACTTATCATGTTGTCCAATTTAGGCATTGCAATCATAGAAAAGGAACTTAAAACCTGGTGCTCCTTTGTGATTGTAATCGGCGCCCCATGTATAAATCCATCTTCCCCATGGGTCGGCAATCCTTTAGGACAAGCATCCTTAGAAACCTGCAAAAGAAACACATCACAACTAGAAAGACAAGGGTTAAGGTTAGCTTTAAACCAAGCTTCCTTGTACAAAAGTACAAACAAACTCTTTTTCCTCTCATATTCAACCCTCACTTCTCTCTCATTTGAGCCCTTTAACACAATTTCTTTTGAGACTTCTTTTAATTCTTTTCTTCTCTCACTCTCGGCATTCTCTTCCTTTTCTTTCTCCTCAAATCTTTCTTGTGAGCTCTCCTCTCCATTTGCAAGGCACTCAGCCTTCCTCTCTAGCTCTCCTTTTGTAAGGCTCTCAACCTTCCTCTCTGTCTCTCCTTTTGCAAGGTTCTCAACCTTCCTCTCTTCCTCAAGCTTGGCTTGAGCTTCGGCCATCTCAGCTCGCCATGCTGCCACTCTTCCTCTAATATGCAATTGATCTTCATCGACTTCTTGTGGAGACAATGGCTGAAGGAAAAACCTCTGATTCCCCATGTATAATGAGTACCTACTCTTATCTCTCTCAGGAGCCAGTCTCCTTTCAAATTGCCAGGGTCTACCGAGCACTAGATGGTTCTCAACCATAGGCACAACATCAAACAACACTTGGTCGGAATACCTCCTAATGGAAAAAGAAACAAGGACTTGTTTAGTTACCTTGTTCTCTCTCATGTCATTCTTCCCTTTTAGTTGATAGGGCCTAGGATGCATCATACACTCCAATCCTAGTGTGTCCACAATATGTGTACTCACCATGTTGGTATATCTTCCCGCATCAACTTTCAAGCTACAAACTTTTTCCTTCACATAACATCTAGTATAGAAAATAACTGTTTGAGCTTCGGGCATCTTTTGAAGTCTGAGTGTGTAGAGTCTATCAAACTCTTCTTCATCATAGTATCTTCCACTAATGTATCTCGAATATTCCATGATGTTATCCTGCAAGAAAGCGTTAGTAGAAAATGATTCCTCACGTGTTTACACTCTCGTGTGTATTCCCTCGTTGGTAATTGATGTAATCACTCAGCCTTTTACCTCTCCTGATTCAACTTCAGTTTATAGGTCAGGATCTAGATAAACAAACCAAACAAACCAAATCAGTAACAATGCTCTAAAGAAAAAAAAAACAAAGAATCCCTAATTTGAAGAAAAGAAAGGCTAACAATTCTAGAAGCAAAATCAGACTCCAAGAAGAAAAGAAATACACACACAGAACAAGATTTGTATGTGTTTGAATATTGGCACAAGTTGAGCAATTCTGAAACAATAATTACCCAACACATGGAAAAGCTCAATTCGACAAATGTAAGCAAAGAAAAACCCGAATTCCTGCAACAAAGATGTAAGTCAAATCACTTACAAAACAGCACACCCAAATCGAATTTGTAACCCTTTCCTTACAATTTGATTTGAACAATTCATAACAGCCACTACCAACAATTCCAATCAACCCAAAACTCAGCTAATTCAACAAGTAATTTACCAAATCAATTAGGCCTAAATCAGATCCTGCAACCACAATTTCCAAAATTACAATTCCAATCAACAAGAACAACAATTCCAGAAACCCTAATTTCAGAGACCCTAATTCCAACCAAGTCGACTTGCTCTTTTTTTAAACAAAAAAAAAACTGATGTCGACAGCAAGAAATCACAGAATTCCAACCTTTTTTTTTAATGTCGACAGTAGCAGAATAACAAAATTTGACTTTTTTTTTTTATTTTCATGAACAGTAACAATCAGGGTTTACTGTTTTGATGAACAGTAACTCAACCTGAAATCTGAAGAACAACAAAGAAAAGACCACGAATTGAAGAAAAACACAATTGACAGAATTGAAAACACAAAGGGATATGATTGATTGAAACCTTGCTCCGCTACCAAAAAATGATACGACAGAAACCCTAAAATCAACACTAGAATGTCTACAGATCAGATTGTGGTCCCGAACTTCAATGTCAATCAAACTGATGCTATTCTCCACCCCTTATTCCTCCCAAATCAGCATGAAAGAAACAAGAAACTTCAAAAGCACAAAGATGGCTCCAATAATCTGAAACCCTAATCAGCAAGAGAAACATAAATTAGCAACCAGGAATTTAGAAGCACGCCGCAGAATTGTAATCTGATAAGTAAATCTAAATCCTTAGAATAAACCAAGAGAATCAGCACTCCTGGGTTCCTAGAGCATCAGCACTCAAGGATTTGTTTGAACCACTCAAACAGAAAAGAAACTCACAAAGAGTAACCGTGTATTTTTTTTATCAAAATCGTCTAACCTTCCAAATAACATGGTAAAACCCTATTTATACTTAAACTAATAGACTAGGACGACATCTAACAAGGCCAAGTCGGCCAAACCCTAATCTAACCCTGATATGACCGAAACCCTAACCCTAATTGGACTAGGTTTTTAATTGAGCCCACATAATTTGGACACTAATTAAAACCTTACAATTAAAACTAAATAACTGAACTAAAGCCCACAAATAATAACCCAAATATAGCCCAAGACGAAATTACAAACCCAGCAAATAATAAAACCCAACTAAAAACACTTTAACCCAAACAATAAAAACTAAACCGAATTTTTGGACAGAATCTATCCGTCGATTTCAAGTGCCATTTAAATAATGAAGACGGAAGATTCAGCTTCTGGACTCAACATCAAAGTTGTAGATCTTTGTCTTATATTTCCATAGAGTCCAAAATCGCAACAATCCGAGTTGTAGAGCTCGAGATATGAATTTATTCCCGAGACTGCATGCTCTTGGAATTTCTGCAAGTGTTCTTTGCATCCTTGGCTTTAATCTCCTTCTCTTCTTGAACTTCTTGTGAGAATGAATCCTGGACTTGATTCTGAAAGTAAGCTTGCCATGTCCAAGCTTATCTTTGTCACCATACTCCTCTTTGATGCCTCCAAACAAGCCTTTGCATGCACCATTTTCTAGGTCTCTAAGCTTGCCTAGGTGATTTGCATCAAAAGCTTGCTGCCAGAAGGAGATTTGGCTCAGCCCGAGACCAAACCTGCCACTGAGAAGGTTAACCCAAGCATTGAACCAGAGGCAGAGAGTTCCAAGACAAAGTCAGATGCGCCTAAGGCAAAGATGCCAAAACATTTGGCTCATACTCCAACCACTCAAGCCTCTCGTGCTAGACATGTCAAGCCAAGCACTCGTGTGAAGATAGTATTTGGAAGAGGACGAAAGAAGCTTGGAGAGAAGGTTGTTGAGGTGGATTCTGATGATGATGAGATCCACAGTGAGAACTCACCTGCCCATGAAGATTCCAAGAAGAGAAAGAGAGTTGATGAAGAGCAGGAGAGCTCTGGAGCAAAGTAGAGCGATGACGAGCCAAATGACAGTAACAAAGAGCAGAACTCAGATGAGGAAAATGAGAGCGAGAAGGAAACAGAAAAGGATGAAGATGAGGATAAGAGTGATGAAGATGAGGACAAGGATGAATAAGATGATGAAGGGTTGATGTCATTTATTTACGCGTGACTTTTTGAAATTTATAACTCTTGATCAATTCACAACACGACACACAAATAACTCACGAGTAAACGCAACGATTGTTAACTGCAAACGCACAGTGTACTATCTAGTGTAGTAGTCTAATCAAGGTCGATCCACGGAACAAGGAAAATAAGTACAACCTAATGTCACAACTTACGATTATCTAGGCAAATCAAATAAAAGATGGTGTAGTGTGATGTCGAAACTAACAAATAAAAGAAATAAAATCGCAGACTTAATCTAAAGTGAAGTTCTATCAATATCTAAAGCAATCTAGGGAATCGGGATTCACACAATTACTATCTAGGTTTATTTTGCATGGATGTCGATATCATGTTGATGTGTGATTATGGGCAATTGCTTCTAATGTCTTAATCCTCAGCTCTCGCATGTTGAATCAAATATTCAGCAAAGATTACAACCTAGCTCTCGCATAGCCTAGCATCAATACTAAACTCATTAAGCACAAAACAATCAATCAAACCCTAAGAAACTATCAGCTCTCGCATATTTTAGCATCAATCAATCTATGTTCTTCTAGATATCATCATATAATCACGCAGCTCTCGCACGTTGCAGTCAATAAGAATCAATCTAAAGTAGTTAATAAATTCGGCACACATAGATTGAACAATCAACACAATCAATTCAATAAACATCAATTCATATATAATAAAACCATAGAAGTAATTGGCTGCATCCCTAATCCTAGATAAGAGAATTAGTTCATCATAATAAAAAGAAAATCATCAAAATCTCACAAGAATTCATCAAGTAAATAATTAAACAGAAAGAAAATCGAATAAAAGAGAAAGTAGTGAAGTCGGGTAGCCGATTTGTGTTGGTAATGATGGCGTCGACTTGTGCTCCTCTGGTGGCGACTTCTGCGGCAATTGGACTGGTGATTCTGTGACTTTGAACCTTTAAATCTTTCTGGAAAAACGTTGAATTGTTGTGGGGAATAACCTTTGAAATTTGATAAGGAATTCGGAACCACCTAGAGGATCCAAAAGAGTGAAAACCCTAACCCTACTAGTGTGTGTGACCTAATAACTAACCAATTCGGCAGAGCTTCGCTCTCTAACTTCTGCCTCCTCAATATGTCGAACTAGGGGGTCCTTTTATACTGTCTTTAGCTGCTGGAAGTCGGTGAGGCTCTCCTTCTTTGAATGGAAATTGAATTCTTGACTTGCACTCCAAGTTGGACTTTTGCCTGTTTCTGATGCGAAACTTGCACGCCACTTAACTCCTAGAAAACTTCCAAACTGGGCATTGGGCTCTTCTACAAAGTTCTAGATAATTCTCTCACCTTTCTTTCCAGAAAAAGAACTCTTCCATTGGACTTCTTTAGCTCAAGATATCACCAAAAAATTGGGCATGGGTCGGCACCGAAAAATCTGCATCCTGGGCTGGATTAAAATAATTACTGCTCCTTGTAGACTCGTCTAAAAATTATGAAATTTAATTTATAGAAAGCTCTGGAAGTATAATTTTGGCTCCAATTCGTTTCACTTATTTTTGATGCCTAGAACTCCCGAAATCATCAAAATAGTCGGCTATGCTCACTCCAGAAAGTTTCCTAAATTGGGCCTGGTTTCCAAACTTGGCTAAAAAGCTTCCATTCTTCAATAAAAACGATAAATTCCTGATAAAAATACTTAATTAGTAAAATTAAAGTACTAATTAACACAATGCATGAAAACACACAATAATATAAAGATTATACACATAATCGACCAAGAAAACATAGTAAAAGCCATTCAAAACCATCATGAAAACACTAACATTTAGATGTTATCAAATCTCCTCAAACTTAAACTTTGCTTGTCCTCAAGCAAATAAAACAAAATAAAACAAATGAGGGTTTTGAAAATCTCTACCAAATCACACAATCAAAAAGAATTCATATCAAGACTTCCAAGATAATCACCAAGAGCTTATGAGTTATCATTTAAGATCAAATGCCAAGAAAGAAAGAAAATCTCATGAAAAAGCATCCATGCAATAGTCAGACTTACCCCGCACAAGCTTTCACACAACTCACTTAGCAAAAATTGATTTCCATATGCATGCAAAAATGAATTGACGTCATGTAAATTTGAAAATCTAGTCCCATAGGCAAATTCCATAACTTAACTCCACTATTATGAATAAATACTCTCAAAAAGATCAATAGGATTTTACAAAGGGTTGCAATGGGGTCTTGGGTAAAGGTTGATCAAAGAAAAGGTGTATAGGAAATCAAAGTTCAAAAATTCACTTAAGAAAAGATTGCAATATGCATTATCAAGAGAATGAAAAAATTTCTCAAAGTGCAAGTCTTGAAGTAACATCCATCATGTGATTATCAAAAGAAATTCAACTTGTTTCAGGAACCATTGATTGCGCAGTTTCTCATCTCTTTTTTGAATTTTTCAGACTTTTTTTTCTTTTCTTTTGAATCAACTTTTTCGATTTTTTTTTCTTCTTTTATTTTTTGTTTATGCGCTTGACATTCCATAACATACTTGAAACAATTGAAAGTGCAAACATCTTCAATGCATAGATCTTCTTGGATGTGAAAAGATATGGTACAATTGCACTTATCATAGAAAGAATCTTGATAAAAACATAGAACAAAAATCTCTTAAGGAACTTTGAAAAATAGGGTATGGATAATGGAAGAAAAGAATGGTAGATATAAGGCTTCAAAGGGTTAAAGGTGGGTAAATGTGGGTAAAGAAAGAAAAATTAGCTACCATGATTTAGGCTCAAAGGGGTGAAACAAGGGATAATAATAAGGATAGGCTTTTTATTGGCTTGTTGGTTTAAACAAAGAATGCCTAAATCATCTATTTCATTGAGCATTTATGAGAAAAATTCGCTTTGAAAAGTTCTAAAAACTTGTTCTAGGACATATATGTGACGTCAAAAGTTTTGAAAAATAATGCATAGGGTGTCGAAAAAATGCTAGGCAAAGAATGCTAGAACTTGCATGAATTCATCATAACTAAGCATGAACACAAGATCAATCAAAAATCAAACTTCTTGCATCTAAAAGAAAAAGATTTCAAAAACTCAAAATAACTCTCTTGGTTATCTATCAACAAAAACATCTTGATCATAGAATGGTAGGTTTGAAAACAATTTGAAAAAAAAAAAGAAAAATCTTTTTGGTTTTTTTTCGAAAATTTTTTATTTTTGTCGATTTTTTTGAAAAATTGAAAACAATTTGAAAATCAGTTTGAAAAAGTAAAGTTGAAAACGGATTTTGAAAATAATTTTGGAAAAGGGTAATGGCTTTTTACTAAGTAATCTAGAATCAAAAATATGCATACTCAATATATTAAAGTAAAAAACATGCTCTTTATTGACACTAAACAAAAACAAAAACAAACAAATTGCAAAGAAATTTGTTCCCCCTCAAACTTAAATCGGACAATGTTCTCGTTGGCCAAGAAAGAAAAGAAACAAAGAGTAAAAAGATAGGCACATAAGAGAGGCACTCTCCTCAAACTTAGATTGAAACATGTATAGCACATAACAAAAGATAATCCAAGTAAGAGAGAAAGTAAGAATCAACCATAAGAGAGATAGAGAAATCGAAATTGCATTGCCACTAGGTGTTCATGACACCAAAATTAAACACATTTGACATGAAATTTAAATTGCCACGAGGATGACTAGCATTTATTGCATCCTATAAAAGTAAAGACATAAAGCAATAAAAACACAACACATAGAATGATGATGCATGAAACTACTCGGCAAGTTTGTTCTCTATGTTCTCTAGCTTCTCCCTAAGTTGCGTGATGGTATTCTCTTGTTCATCCAATTTACTGCACATGACTCTCCCTAACTTATCAACAACGTCGACCAACTTATCCATTTGAGAGAGTAATTCGCCGATGATCTTGTTGAGGTTGGCGATGCCATCGACTTGAGCTTCCCATCCCATGAGAAAGTCGAAGATGTTGGAGGAATCGGACTCCACGAATGATGTAGACAATGGTGGCTTATGGTGGATAGGGTGTGTGCTAACACAAAAGCATTCCTCATCAACCTCTTCTTCATCACTAAAAGGATATAGATCAATGGGTTCATAGAGTTCTAGGGCCATTGCTACGGCACGTGCTTATGCACAGTCTTAAGTGCGGGGTTAGAAGGGGTTAAAGTGTAGGGATCTAGGCTAATTCCTAAGAATTTTGCGATATGAGTGATCAGCCCTCCACATGCTATCTCGCCTTCTCCTTTGCAAATATGAGCAAAATTCTGTAGCAACCAAAGTCCGCCATTGAGTTTGTACCCGTGTACCATGCAATAGAGTACAAAAAGCTCATCACATTGCACCTTGTGTGCATCTTTGGTTCTTCCAAAGAAAGAGTGTGCCAAAACTCTATGTAAATACCTCAGTGCATTGTCCTTAATGCACAAGTCATTAGCCAAGCCTTTGAAGCGCGCATATGAAGTACTGCAAAGTGTATTCCACATGACACTTGCATTAAAGCCACAGCTAGGAACTCTCCATCTTTCGGCATCAAAACCAAAAATCTTGTTGAAATCAATTAAGCTCTTCATGTAGTCTTTCCTTGCAAGCCGAAACTTGACATAGCCGGGATCATGAATGTCCTTGAGATCCACGTTATACCCAAAAGTAGCTAGAAACTCATAAGTAAGCTCCTCGTATGACGGCTCCTTATTCTTGCAAAAATCGACTAGTCCTATGTTGGCAAGGTACTTGCCAATCGGCTCCTCAAGATTGTAAGATTCAACCACCTCAAAATCAATGTACCTCGTAGGAATTAGAGGTCTCCGAATCAGCTTGTCAGTCCTAGCGCGATTCTCCTCAGAAATCCATCCCGGATTGTACTAGGTAAACTTAGGCATAGGCATAAAGCGCGGGGTATGGTCGGTAATGGTGAAGTTGGGTCGGAAAGGGTTGTTTGTGGGAAAAGTCATCTTGAAATATGGCTAAAGAGGGTAGGAGATGAAAAGAAATCAAAGAAAAACCTAAAGGGTGCTATGGAAGTGAAATCGGCACTAGGGTATGGATGTCTAGAGCTTGAATGTTTTGGTATGGAAAAATACGGGGGTATGGGTGTGTATTTATAGGCTCTAGAGGCGGTGGAAAAAGGGGTGTTGGTGCCGACTTCTAGTCCTATGGGTACTAGGAATCCTCCTCAAACTAGTATTCAAAGTGGATGTGTACTAGGAATCCTATTTCTCCAAGGATTAGAAAATCCCTAAAAAAATAAAAATAAAAACTAAATCCTATTCCTAAAAACTAATGGAATACTAACTTATATATTTTTGGTGGGTGTAGGACTAACTAAAATAAAATCGCAAAGGGTTCCCCTAAAAATCCAAGTCGGTTGCGCCTTCTTGCTCTCGGGTCGGTGCGCCTTTGGCGTGCCTTGGTGCGCCTGGGTGTACTCGGGTGCGCTGGTTGGCGCGCCTGCGGGTTCGCTTGCAGGTGTGCCGATTGGTGCGTCCGGGTGCGCTCGAGTGCGCCTTGGTGCTCCTGTAGGTGCATCCGGCCAGGCTGGTGGGTGCGTGCTGATGCGCGGGTTGGTGTGCCTTTCCTAGCCCGTGGGCGCGCTAATTGTCCTCCTTTTACGCCACGGTGCACTAATCGGTATATCCTATCCCAAATTTTTGTTTTCCGATTTTTTTGTGGTTTTCTATTTTTTTATTTTTATCTTTTTAATGAATTATGAAAAGGTGAAAAATCCTAGGGTGCTAGAAAAATAAAGAAAATCCTAAAAAATAATCCTAAAAATTGTCTCCTCTAATTTAGCTTAGTTTGTTATGAGCTTGCCATCAGAACCTAAGGGTAAGTGCTAAATGTATATGAATGCATCAAAAAAAATAAAATCCAACAAAGCACTCAAGCAAATCATCACACAAATTACGCAAAAAAGTAAAAGTTTGAGTTTAAGAAAAGCTTCTCTGATTAATTTGATGAAGAATTCGTCTTGACCCTTCCAATGTGGTTGATCTCTCCTCGAAAAATTCCTTCTTCTTGCAATCTGCATAGACTCAAAATCAAAACAAAAATTAATAAAAATAAAAGACTCAAAACACTAAACTAGCTTAAATTGTGGGTTGCCTCCCACACAGCGCTTCTTTACTGTCGTCTTAGCTGTACTGGATGGATGGGCGGTTATGGTGGATCATGAAGCTTTTTGGTGAATCGCCTCCCATGAAAATCGCCTTGATTGTAGACTTTCAACCTTTGACCATTCACTTTGAAAATTCCACTTCTTTCACTCCATATATCAACTGCTCCATGCTGATAGACCTTCTTTATAACAAAAGGTCCTGACCACCTCGACCTCAGCTTTCCAGGAAATAACTTCAATCTTGAATTGTACAGCAAAACTTGGTCACCTTCCTTGATTTCGCACCGAACAATATGCTTATCGTGCCATCTCTTTGTTCTTTCTTTGTAGATCTTTGCATTCTGATAGGCATCTAATCGCAATTCTTCAAGCTCATCAAGTTGAAGTAGACGTCTTTCTCCAGCTTTCTTCAAGTTGAAATTAAGAGCCTTTATTGCCCAATAAGCTTTGTGCTGGATCTCTACAGGCAAATGGCATGACTTTCCATAAACCAACTTATAGGGAGTGGTCCCTATTGGCGTCTTGTATGCAGTCCGGTATGCCCATAATGCATCGTCTAACTTCAATGACCAATCCTTTCGGTTAGGATTCACTGTCTTCTCTAGTATCCTCTTTATTTCCCGGTTGGAAACCTCAGCTTGTCCACTTGTTTGTGGATGATGTGGTGTTGCAACCTTGTGCTTCACTCCGTATTTCCCTAATAATTCCTCAAACCTCTTATTACAAAAGTGTGTTCCTCCATCACTAATGATAGTGCGCGGAGTGCCAAATCTGGTGAAAGTATTCTTTCTGAGGAAATTAATGATTGTCTTTCCATCATCGTGGGGCACTGCGACTGCTTCCACCCACTTAGACACGTAGTCTACCGCAACTAGGATGTATCGATTGTTGAATGATGCGGGGAATGGCCCCATAAAATCGATACCCCAAACGTCGAATAATTCTACTTCTTGAATTCCTTGTTGCGGCATCTCGTTCCTCCTGTTGATATTTCCTGTCCTTTGGCATTTGTCGCATGCTTTCATAAAAGATTTCGTGTCACAAAACATTGAAGGCCAATAAAATCCCGATTGCAATACCTTTGTGGCAGTTTTCCATGCTCCAAAATGTCCTCCGTAAGGTGCGGCATGACATTGCTCCAAAATTGCTTTACTTTCGTCTTCAGGAATGCATCTTCAAATGATGTTGTCATTGCACCTCTTTAAAAGTAACGGCTCTTCCCAAAAAATAAACTCGTACGTCGGCAACAAATTTCATCTTTTGATGCCGTAAAATCCCCGGTGGTAGAATTCCGCTTACAAGATAGTTGACGAAGTCGGCATACCAAGGAGCTTCTTTGGTAGAAGTCGCATTCACCACGGCGAGGAAATCGTCCGGCAATGCGTCATTGATCGGCTTCTCCTCTTCTTGCTTCTTGTCTTTCACAGCATCATCAACTCGGAAACAACTGTCTTCTTCAAGTGGTCCTTCGGTTGCACGAAAGACATTGAACTCAATTTTCTCATTCCCAATCCTTAAATAAAGCTTTCCATCACAAACATCAATTTGAGCTCCAGCAGTAGCTAAGAACGGCTTCCCAAGAATAATCGGCATTTGAAAATCAATCTCCATGTCGAGCACCACAAAATCAACTGGTACAAAGAACTTCCCAACCTTGATTGGAATATCCTCCAATATCCCCACTGGATATTTGACAGATCGATCCGCAAGCTGAAGAGAGATGGTAGTCCGCTTCATATCTCCAATGTCGAGCTTCTCAGAAATTCGCTTTGGAATAAGACTAACATTAGCTCCCAAATCACATACAGCTCGGTCAATGTGTTAGAACTCATGGTTCATTGCAGGTTTTGATAATTGACAAACCAATTCCAGATCATGACAAAGATGAAGCAAAAAGAAATGAAGTCAAACCAATCCTCAAGCACAAGATACCATTCAAGAGCAAAGGATCAAAATGAATGAGCACAAGAAATTGAA
>JAKUCV010004054.1:0-43064 GCA_028386065.3 Turnera subulata | reverse complement strand
AAGTACTTACCTCTTCCGGAGATTCTTCCTTTGCCATGAGACAAAGGTTGACAGTCTCATCTTGCTTGCTGTCGGTTTCCTCATAGATGACTCCCAGCATTTCCCACATCTCCTTGGCTGTTGCACAGTGCGAGATCATTTGATAGTCATTCGGATTGACTGCACATTGGAGCATGTGTATTGCCTTGGAGTGGTTTTCGATTCTTTGGATGTCATCTTCGTTGTACCCTGCTTCCGTCCTTGTTGGAACTTGAACACCATTCTTTATCACCAGCCAAGCTGCAAAATTATTGGCTTGGATGAAAATTCTCATCCTTTCCTTCCAATATGCGTAATTTGTCCCGTCAAAGAACGGTGCACGGGTAGTGGATTGTCCTTCAACGATTCCTGCATACAAATAACTTGAAGAAGCCATAGAAAATTTCCTCTCAAACGGTTAAGTCTTTCAGAGAGTTAGGCTCCGCTACCAATTGTTAGGACAATAGCCCTTCGCTATTGTCCTAACACAATGCACATAGAACCAATATTGCAAGGAATAGAGAAACTTCCAGGGTCCTTCAGTTTCGGCAGCAGCTTGTTCTGCAGGATTGCACTGCACTCCTCCGTCAAAGCCACTGTCTCGTAATCTTCTTGCTTCCTTTTCCTGGAAAGAATTTCCTTGAGAAATTTAGCATAAGCAGGCATTTGAGAAATTACTTCAGTAAATGGAATATTAATATGCAATTTCTTTAAATGCTCAAGAAATCTCCCGAATTGTTCGTCTTTCTTGCCCTGCTGAAGTCGCTGAGGGAATGGAGCCGGTGGTTCATAAGCTTTGACTTCAGGCCATATCTCCTTCGGTTGCTCTCTTTTCTGCTTTGCTAGCTTCCACTTGGGATTCCACTTCTCTTGCTCTTGCTTCTTCTCCTCTGCTCCCTTTTTAGGTAACTGCTTCTCTATTTTTGGTTGCTCATCTTCTTCTTCTTGCTTAATGATGGTATCGACTTCATCTTTTTTAGGTGGATAGGGATCATCTAATTGCTTGTCGCTTCTAAGTGCTACAGCCTTGACTTGCTCTCTCGGATTAACTGTGGGCTGTCCCGGTAGGTTTTCTGGTGTCCTCATAATCGCCTCTGCTTGTCTGAACACCCAAATTTGACCCATGAAAATTATATTGAGATTAGACTCCAGACATGTTTGAAACATAAGATTGATGAGTTAGTCTTGGGTTGAAGCATGGATGGGATTTAATTTTAGTAGAATTTATACGTTATAGTAATTAAGACTTTTATATGCCTAGGATTAATGAGACGATTTAATTATAGGATATGCTAAGGACTAAATTGCTAAAATGTATTTTATCTCATTAAATTTGGGCTTGTTTATTTATTAAACCCAATTATATTTATTCTTGGGTTGAAGATAAATGTAAGGATCCAATTTAATAAGGTATGGACTTTTCTTCAGAGTTGCACAGCCCGTTAACACCTTGCTTGCAGACAAATTTAGCTCTGATTTTTGTGGAATATCAGAGTTAAATCATTCCTTAATAGCAAGAATGTTTTTGGTATGGTTTTGGCTTAAAATGAGGAATCAATGTGTAATTAGTCAATTAGGAGATGATTGAGAGGAGTAGTAATCAAGAAAGCAGAGGATTTAGGGCAGTCTAGGGGTTAATTACGCGGTAGGATCAATCAGGGAGGAATCAGGGGAGAATCGGGACTGAAGAAGGAAAGAACGGGTGAGGCGCGTAGGCGCGAGCGGTCATCTCGGGATGACCGCCGGGCCTGGGCGGTCTTCCACCTATGACCGCCCGGCCTGGCTGTCATCCATAGGATGACCGCCGGCCATGGCGGTCATGCACACCTAGAAATGCATTTTCTCCCCGATTTTCGCCCGTAATCTGATTCTACTCGGTTTTGGCCAAAATTTTTGGCCATTACCATGATCATTAAGTTGGTCCACGCCCCTAGGCTACCCAGAACACTATAAATAGGACCCTCCTCTCACATTTCAAAGGACACATGCTATTACACAAACACTCTTCATAAAGCTTTGAAGCTTGGAGAAACTCTATCTCTCTAAGCTTAGGAAATAGTTCCATAGGCAAAACTCTGGCAGAATTTCGTGGGTAGCATCATCCATTGAAGGCAGCAAAGAGGAAATTCAAGAAGAACTCCAAGAATGAGTTGAGAAGTGGGAGGAAATTATGTGGGAGGTACAACCCAAACCAAGGAGCTAGAGGAGGGCTACAAGAGGTAATCCTAATCCCTTTTTGTCTGACCAATTATTGTAGAGATGTTGATGTTGATGATGATGTAATTGTTGTGATGCCATGTCAAGAACTACGTGGGCTTTGAACCCGGTAGCCGGGGTACGTAGGTGGTTTCTAGTGGTGGAAACTCAAGCCCAATCTTCTTCTTCTCCCCTTTTTTTAATATTAAGTTATTATGTGTTTTGGTGCTCACACTTGCACACTTGCACAAGGCATACAAAATCCTCTAATTGCACAAAGTTTCGCCCCAACATGGATAGGTGCCTAACACCTTCCCATCCATGACGAATCCCCGGGTCTAGCTTCTTTGGTTCGTTATCCAATTGCCTAAATGGAGTCACATGATGGGTTTTTCCCAAATTTTCGTCCCTTAATAAAATTTGGGTGGCGGCTCCAAAGATGTTGGATGATGGTTATGAAGAAGGTGTAAAGGAAAGGTGAATAGGCCCAAGTGATTTTGGGTCGGGTATTCACAGCTTGCTGCGCAAGTTGCGTCTCAAGCATCTTCGAATGAGTCTCCATATTTGCCATCCGATTGTTGAATCCTTGCATCATCTCCGTTTGCATACGTTGAGTCTCCATTATGGCTTTCATCATAGATGTAACATCCATGTCTTGATTCTTCGGAATGTGCATGCTTGAACTCTTCTGCCCATAATCGTTCCTTTGAAAGTTGCCTTGCTGGTTCGGTTTAGTCTCCCTCCATGAGAAATTAGGATGATTCCTCCATTTCGGATTGTATGTGTTGGTGTAGGGTCCTCGTTGTTGTTGGCGTTGATGAATGTAGTTCATCTACTCAATCGTCAAGTCGTCTCCGGTTGAACAATTCATTGAATTGTGTCCAGCATCTGCACATTTATCACATATTAAACTCGGCATAACAGCAGCAACACATGATTTCACCTGCTGACTCAAAGAATCTAGCTTCGAATTAAGCATTGTCACTGTCTCCACTTCCAAAGTTCCAGCTACTCGCTTGTTGTTTGATCGTGAAGAGCTTTGGTAACTATTACTCGCCATCGTCTCCAACTTCTGATACGCCACATCGGGTGCTTGCGCCATGAATGCCCCTCCTGAAGCTGCGTCCAAACTCATGCGCAAAGGCTCATTTAAACCATTAAAGAATGATTGAACTACAAGCCATTCGGGTAATCCATATTGTAGGCATCCTTGAATAAGATCCTTGTAACGTTCCCATGCTTCACAAAAACTTTCTCCATCGAATTGAGTGAATGATGTAATCTTGCTCCGGATACGTGCTGCTTTATCAGGTGGATAATATTTGGCAAGAAAAGCCTTTGAAAGCTCCTCCCACGTCTTGTATATTCCAGCTGCTCCTAACTTCAACCACTTCTTAGCCTTGCCTTGCAAAGAAAACGGGAATAATCGAAGTCGAATTGCATCATCAGTCGCCGCATTGATATTGATCAAATCACAAATCTCCGTAAATGTCTGTAGATGTTGATTCGGGTCCTCATTATCCAAGCCTTCAAATTGTTCCTGTTGCACCATGTGAATGAGTGTTGTCTTCAGTTCGAAATTGTTGGCATTGATCGCTGGCCTTGCAATGCTCGACTGCACGATATCCAAACTCGGTGTTGCGTAGACACGCAATGTCTTGTTTCCTTCTTCTGCCATGATGACCGTCTCGAAATTATCTGCTACAACTTCTGCTTCCTCTTCTATTTCAGTGTCTTGACGAAACTCCACAGGCTCTAAGACTTGCTTCTGCTTTTGCTTGTTCGCGCGTAGTTGCTTGTGTAATGTTCTCTCGATCTCCGGATTGATCTCAGGAATTGGACTCGATGAAGCACCGCGTCTTGTCTTGGGCATCAACCAAAATCAACAACACTAATTAAAAAAAAACAAAAATAGAATAAATAAAACAAAAAGAAATAAAAAGAAACTAATGCGAAAAATAAAACCTAAAGTAATCTAGCTGCAATCTCAATAGTATTAAAACCGTTTGTTCCCGGCAACGGCGCCAGAAATGCTTGATGCGTTTTATTTACGCGTGACTTTTTCAAATTTATAATTCTTGATCAATTCACAACACGACACACAAATAACTCACGAGTAAACGCAACGATTGTTAACTGCAAGCGCACAGTGTACTATGTAGTGTAGTAGTCTAATCAAGGTCGATCCACGGAACAAGGGAAATAAGTACTACCTAATGTCACAACTTACGATTATCTAGGCAAATCAAATAAAAGATGGTGTAGGGTGATGTCAAAACTAACAAATAAAAGAAATGAAATCGCAGACATAAGCTAAAGTGAAGTTCTATCAATATCTAAAGCAATCTAGGAAATCGGGGTTCACACAATTACTATCTAGGTTTATTATGCATGGATGTCGATATCTATGTTGATGTGTGATTGTGGGCAATTGCTTCTAATGTCTTAATCCTCAGCTCTCACATGTTGAATCAAATATTCAGCAAAGATTACTACCTAGCTCTCGCATAGCCTAGCATCAATACTAAACTCATTAAGCACAAAATAATCAATCAAACCCTAAGAAACTATCAGCTCTCGCATATTTTAGCATCAATCAATCTATGTTCTTCTAGGTATCATCATATAAATTATGCAGCTCTCGCATGTTGCAATCAATAAGAATCAATCCAAAGTAGATAATAAATTCGGCACACATAGATTGAACGATCAACACAATCAATTGAATAAACATCAATTCATATATAATAAAACCATAGAAGTAATTGGCTACATCCCTAATCCTAGATTAGAGAATTAGTTCATCATAATGAAATAGCAAATCATCAAAATCTCACAAGAATTCATCAAGTAAACAAATAAACAGAAAGAAAATCGAATAAAAGAGAGAGTAGTGAAGTCGGGTAGCCGAGTTGTGTTGGTGATGATGGTGTCGACTTGTGCTCCTCTGGTGACGACTTCTGCTGCAATTGGACTGGTGATTCTGTGACTTTGAACCTTCAAATCTTGCTAGAAAAATGTTGAATTGTTGTAGGGAATAACCTTTGAAATTGGATAAGGAATTCGGCACCACCTAGAGGATCCAAAAGAGTGAAAACCTTAACCCTACTAGTGTGTTTGACCTAATAACTAACTAATTCGGCAGAGCTTCGCCCTCTGACTTCTGCCTCCTCAATATGTCAACCTAGGGGGTCCTTTTATACTGTCTTTTGCTACTGGAAGTCGGTGGGGCTCTCCTTCTTTGAATAGAAATTAAATTCTTGACTTGCACTCCAAGTTGGACTTTTGTCTGTTTTCTGACCCGAAACTTGCACGCCACTTAACTCTTAGAAGACGTCCGAACTGGGCATTGGGCTCTTCTGCACAGTTCTACATAATTCTCTCCGCTTTCTTTTCATAAAAAGAACTCTTCAATTGGACTTCTGTAGCTCAATATATCGCCAAAACACTGGGCCTAGGTCGGCAAAGACAATTCTGCATCCTGGGCTGGATTAAAATAATTACTGCTCCTTTTAGACTCATCCAAAAATTATGAAATTTAATCCATAAAAAGCTCTAGAAGTCTAGTTTCGTCTCCAATTGGTCTCACTTAATTTTGATGCCTAGAACTCCCAAAATCTTCAAAATAGTCGATTGTACTCACTGTAGAAAGTTTCTTAAATTGGGCCTGGTTTCCAAACTTGGCTAAAAAGCTTCCATTCTTCAATAAAAATGATAAATTCCTGATAAAAACACTTAATCAGCAAAATTGAAGTACTAATTGACACAATGCATGAAAACACACAATAATATAAAAATTATACACATAATCAACCAAGAAAACGTAATAAAAGTCATTCAAAACCATCATGAAAACACTAATATTTAGATGTTATCAAGGGTCTGATAAGGCTAAAGACGATGAACAAAAGGATGAGGAGTCTGAGAAAAAAGAAGAAACTACTCCTGCACTAGCCAAAAGAAAGTTGAAGAATCTGTCCAAGTCTGGTTTCAAGAAAAGGGCTAAAAAGAAGTACTTTACTCATACTCCAACCTATACAATGGAGCTTGATGATTTTGAAGCCATTGGAGTAACAAAACTTTTGAAGGATTGCTTCTCTTGAGAGTTTAGTCACTTTGAAGGTACAAGGCTATGAGGTTCTTATGAAGGACTTCTATGACAAAGTCCGCCCAAGTCCGCGTGGACTTGGTCCAAGTCCCATGTTCCAAACACTGCCATACAGCACTGGAATGGCCAGAGAAAGCTGTGACCTTATAATTTCCAATGAGAAGGCCTTGATCCCTGTTCTGAAATATGGTAGATGTGCTTACCATAACATTCAAAAGTTCACCCATTCTCAGTCGATTGCTTGCATCTCTAGCTTGCTAATAAACCTCATTGTTGCTATGTGCTTGTGGGAAGCCCTTGACAACCATACAAATACTCTGGGTCAATTTCGTCCAGTGCCTTCTTGGTGGACTAATGATGGGAATGGAAACAAGTCAAGAACTCATAACCAAACCACCCACTGATAGGAATCAGCCACTCGTAACCAGCATCATACGGAGAGACATAGTAATTGAAGTCTCCTACCAGATTTCTATCTTGCTATTCTTGCATGTCATCTATAAGGAAGATGTTTGGAAATCCTTGGTCTTGAACATTTTCATTCTATGTCAGGTTTTCAATCAGTTTAGAGCCATGGACCTACAGAACAAGGAAGTCATCGAAGCTCTTCTCCCCAACTATAAATTTTTTGTGGTTTTGTTGTCAGTGTTAATTACGCGGGTTGTCTTGGTTGAGTTAGCGGCACCAGCAGTTGATTGCGTAAAGTTGAATGTAGTGCATTGGACATTCAGTTTCATCATTGCTGGACTTCCATGGGTGTCTCGTTCCGCTATCAACTCCACCTTAAACTACCTCCTCAACTGGTTTATCATACTATAGGGTTTGCATTTGGGTTTTTCAAGAACCTAACATCAATCATTTCTTTATTCTTTGCTATTCGTTTATTTTGTTTATGTATAGCCAAACGTTACTAAATGCTCATATCTTTCAATTACTAGAATTGCTGAAGTAGTGTGGGTAACACTTCCCAGCTAAGTCATCCTTCTCTATTAGGAATCACTAGTCACTAGTGTTTGTACCAAAATCAAAATCGTGGGCTTAAGGGTATGCTTTGGTCAGTGAGCATCCGAAGAAGAGATTTATGAGCTTGTAGTCGTCGACGACTTGGAGTGTCCAATGGAGCCTTGGCCTAGAACGGTCAGGCCTAAAATGATTGCTATGGCTCTAGAACGATCAATCTGTCTTTGACTAAGAAGGGTCGTTGTGGCGTTGACCAAGAACGGTCGTTCTGGCGTTGACCGAGAACGGTCGTTCTACCATTGACCCAGAAGAGTCGTTGTGGCATTGACGAAGAACGGTCGTTGTGACATTGACCTGGGGTTGACCAGGAACGGTCGTTGTGGCATTGACCGAGAACGGTCGTTGTGGCTTGGATTGTGGCGTTGACCAAGAACAGTCGTTCTTGCATGGACCGAGAACGGACGTTCTGGCGTTGACCGAGAACGGTCGTTCTACCATTGACCCAGAAGAGTCGTTGTGGCGTTGACCAGGAACGGTCGTTGTGACATTGATCTGGGGTTGACCAGGAACGCTCGTTGTGGCATTGACCGAGAACGGTCGTTGTGGCTTGGATAATTATGGTGGACCGGTGTGAGTACAAGCTGGTATCGACCTGGGTTAATAAGTCTGTAGATGGACCAAGTGATCTTTCTGAACTTTAAAAGGATTGTGGAGGATTAGTTGTTGTCGTTGGCCTGTAAGGATTGTGGAGTCTGCCTAGTTGGTGGACTAGTTGTTGCCATTCGCCTGTAAAGATTGTGGAGTCTGCCAAGTTGGTGGACTAGTTGTTGTCGTTGGTCTGTAAGGATTGTGGAGTCTGCCAAGTTGGTGGACTAGTTGTTGCCCTTGGCCTGTGGGGATTGTCTGGTCTGCCAAGTCAGTGGATCCCAACAAAACACATCTCGATTTCAAAATTAACTCTGTGGATGACTTTGAATTTCAAGTCCTGCAGAGGAATATTGATAAGGAGGTTTATGAATTTGAAGAGGAATTTGGATGGCCTTTTGAAACATCTATATCTTATCATTACAGATTTGGAAGGCAAAAGGCAGGCTATGGATTTGAATTTTATAAATTAGATTAGCTTATTTGGTGAATAACTTGTGCGCTTATATAAGGCCATTGACCTTTCTTGTACAAGGATCCCGAAATCAATCAAGTTATTTTTATCCAATTTATGTTTACTTTTATTGCACAGTAGTGTAGAATTTAATGTCTTCCTAGATAACTTAGTTTAGAAAATCTAAAACACCAAAACTCGGTTTAGGGCGCGTGACATCCATCCGTTCGGCCCTTCAACGGTCGGGTTCGGTTGTCGGCTTGGCTTTGCAACGGTCGGATCGGCAAGTCAGCATCAAAACCCGGTCCAGGACGCGTGACACCGTCCGTTCGGCCTTTTAACGGTCGGATCGGTTGTCGGTTCGGCTCTTCAAATAATCGGATTGGTAAGTCGAGGGTCGCTTGTTGTTCGTGCGCGAACAACTAGAGTGTAAAATATGCAAATAAAAGTCACCTTCTTTATTCTCCGGTACTCCTTGTTGGCGTGGTACACACTTTAATTTAAGGATAGTTCCCTTGCAACTGTACATATTACATGCCGTTTGAATTAAGCATTTCGTTTATCGCGCTAATGCTCTCTTAAGATATTAGTTGCACCATAGTGGTAACTGGTAACTAGCGAAAGGGGTCTAGTCAAGTAAACAAGAAAGTAGCTGCTCACCTTAGGTCTTTTTTTTTCTTTTGAACAGAAAGCGAATTCATTAATCATATGCATCAGGAGCTCACTTTAAGGCTTTCCAATCGTTTCAAGTACACATAATAAAAAAAAAAAAGAATTAATTAGATATATGGTAGACTATTTATTTTTTTTCTTCACTTTAATATTTTATTATATCCGCTTTCGTTTATTATTATTATTTTTTTAATTCAAGGGATGGCCAATGGTCATGTTCTTGACACCTTTTTAGGTTTTTTTTCTTTTATTTTTCATTTTTTTCTCGTGTGCACCCTAAACATGTGGCTTATAGTGTCCGAGATCAAAAAGAAGATCTTTCAATTCCACATGGCATAACAACAACCTATATATCTTCCTCAAAAATCTACTTGGAAATCTATAGCCAATCCAGTAACCAATGGACTGCGGCTGACGTGTAGATTTCCTAATCCACAACATCTGCCTCTTCCCAGTATATAATTAACAATCCTCCCCCCAACTCATCAGAAGCAGAAAAAGAAAACACACACGCACACTTGTGTAACTAGCTTCACATAGACATAGCAATGGCAACCTCAAGTCTCCAACAGTCAGCATTTGCAGGCCGAACAGCCTTCAAGTCCAGTGATCTGGTCCGCAAGGTTGGTTACTTGGGAAAAGCCCGTATCAACATGCGCCGAACTGTAAAAAGTGCTCCTCAAAGCATCTGGTAATTCTAGCTCCTCCTTAACAATTACCACTTAACATTATAGGATACTAGGAACAGGGTAGCATCTCTTTTCAATTTTTAAGACATGGTACGTATCAGGTTTAGTATACCTCTACTTCTCTTCACATATATAATGGGCAATACAATATAAAGCCATGATATATTCTAAGGTTTTTCAATTATACCTCCGAATCAGTAAATTAAATTTAAAGAATATTTTGGGATTTGCCCCTAAAAGATTTTTTTTAAAAAAAAGTAAACAGAACTGCAACCTGACTAAGTTGTAGTAGCATTAGATTGAAATGGTTGTTGATGGGTTATATGGAATTCGGTCAACTATATCGAAATGTAGTACTAATAATATATAGTGAGAAAATTGGGTTTCTAAATATTTATTGTAACCTATTAAAACAGGTATGGTCCAGACCGCCCAAAGTACTTGGGTCCATTCTCGGAGCAAACTCCATCATACCTCACAGGTGAATTCCCAGGTGACTACGGATGGGACACAGCTGGTTTATCGGCAGACCCCGAGACATTTGCCAAGAATCGTGAGCTTGAGGTGATCCACAGCAGATGGGCAATGCTTGGGGCACTTGGCTGTGTTTTCCCAGAAATCCTGGAGAAGAACGGTGTCAAGTTCGGTGAGGCAGTCTGGTTCAAGGCAGGGTCCCAAATCTTCTCAGAGGGAGGTCTTGACTACCTTGGCAACCCTAACCTCATCCACGCACAGAGCATTCTTGCAATCTGGGCTTGCCAGGTTGTGCTCATGGGATTTGTGGAAGGGTACAGAGTCGGTGGAGGACCTCTCGGTGAAGGACTCGACCCCATCTACCCTGGTGGTGCATTTGACCCTCTTGGTTTGGCTGATGACCCTGATGCATTCGCAGAGTTGAAGGTCAAGGAGCTCAAGAATGGTCGCTTGGCCATGTTCTCCATGTTTGGATTCTTTGTTCAGGCCATTGTAACTGGAAAGGGTCCTGTTGAGAACCTTCTGGATCACCTTGCTGACCCAACAAACAACAATGCCTGGGCTTATGCCACCAACTTTGTCCCTGGAAACTGAATAGAAGTAACTTGTTTTGACAAGAATTCCTGATGGTTTGAAACATTAATTACCGGGTTACTTCTGCTTGAAAACTCTAGTTCAGGACTCGTTTTGGTGCTGCTTTGTAAAAGTAGTGATACTTGATCATGTAAGAAGTTTTGCATTTGCTGAAACCATCGGAATTCTTCATGCTTGAACCTCTATATATTGGATCGTGCTATTAAGTTTTGACTATTTCAGTATTAGCTTGCAGTTATTAGATCAATGTTTCAGCTAAAATCTATGACTTTCATGGGTCAACCATTTCGTTAAATGATTGGCGCCCTTGGAAGATTTATTGCCTATTATACTTGTATGAGGGTATTTCTTCTGTGCTTTTGTTTATTGCCTATTAGACTTTTTTAAAGGTAAAATTTTGGAATAGATCATTACCTCTGTTTAAGAGTGAATGTTGGCATTCGGCAAAACATTAGGACATGGAAATCTTGCTCACCGAGATACTTTTGAATTTTTGTGGATTCTAGAAACCAAAAACTTGTCATACACAATGACTTCTCTAATTGCTCAAGCCGCTGTTAAATAAATGACATGATGCAAATTACTTAGGCAAGCTTGGAGACTTGGAGAATAGTACATGCAAAGGTTACATTAAGGCTACATTGGAGGCATCAAAGAGGAGCATGGTGGCAAAGACAAGCTTGGACATGACAATCTCATTTTCAGTATCAATTCTAAGATTCGATCTCACAAGAAATTCAAGAAGAGATGGAGATCAAAGCCAAGGACGAGAAGAACACGTGCAAAAATTCCTGGAGCGTGAAGTCTCGGAAATAAATTCATATCTCGAGCTCTCCAACTTGTATTGCTGCGATCTTGGACTCTTTGGAAAGATAAGACGAAGATCTACAACTTTGATGTTCAGCCCAGAAGCTGAATCTGCCGTTATCTTTTTTAAAAATTCACTTGAAGTTGACGGACAGATTCTGTCCAAAATTTCAGTATTGTTTTTTATTATTATTTGGTCAAGTCCATGTAATTGGGATAATCAATGTGGGCTTTAGTTATTTAGTTGGATTATTTTTGTAACGGTTTATTTAAGTCTAATTATATGATGTTGGATTAAAAATAAAACCTAGTCTATTAGGGTTTGCTAGAATTCAGCATGTTAGGTTTAGGAGTCAAAATCCAATTTGACTTGGATTAGTAAGGGTAGCCGACTTAGGGGTTAAGAAAACTAGTATAAATAGGTTCTTTTACTCTCTAATTTTGATAAGACATTGATTATTGATAATAAAAGTTTTTCTTTGAGAGTTCTTAAAGTTTGAATGATTCAAACAACCCTTAGGTGTTGATTCTCTTGGTTCCTTGACTGCTGATTCTCTTGGTTTATATTAGGGATTTAGATTTACTTATCAGGTTTATTAAATCTGTGGCGTGATTCTATTTCTTTGGTACTAATTCTGTTATTCTTGCTGATTAGGGTTTCAAAGTTGGCGCCGTCCTTGTGCTGTTAAAGCTTTCTTGTTTCTTTTCTTGCTGATTGGAGGAGGAATAAGGGGTGGAGATTGCATTAGTTTGATTGAGATTGAAGGTCGGGATCATAATCTGATCTGTAGGAATTCTAGTACTGATTCTAGGATTTTTGCCGTATCATGACAACTCTCATCAACTAGACCAACATAATCTTGTTGAGGGGACAAACTATCGGGCATAATCTAAAGATCCCAGGAAGAATAAGAACTACGCCTACGTCCAAATAAAATAAATATCAAGGATGAAAATCCCTAACACCAGTAACGTTCCAGAGAGAATTGAATGTTACAGGCATTGGAACTAACATGCTCCCTCCATCATCTATCTATATATGGCCTAAGCAAATCTTAAATATAAATCCTTCTACAAGTAGAATTTTTATTTTTCTTTTCAGTTGAAAGACTCACTCACCATAATAACTGAATGCATGACTGACCTATCATAATTAAGAGGAAGATCTATATTGAATCCAGATTACATTAGTGAAGGCTAAGCACAGAAAATACCCGAGGAAAAACAAAAAGAAACGAAATGGCGGCCACTTTGGACAGCAGCAAAAAAAAAAAAAAAAAGGAAAGGTGCTCATAATAACTCACAAGGGGCAGCTTCAATTTAAGGCTCGGGCCCAAAAGAAGCCTGCCTAACAGGTTGGCGAAGGGACCCGAGTTAGGCTTCGGCCTAATTTCTGTTCCCTTCCCTCCCCCTTCCAAAATCCTTCCTTACACGCCACCAAACTACTACTACCGCTACTAGCAAATGGTCCGGCAATGACCACGTTCCCTCACTCCTTTACTTCTTCTGAAGACCACCACCACCCCCCTTGTCCCTCATGAGAACCACCCTTACCTCCTCCGCCGCCGCCCGCGATGTTAAAAAACCCTCTCTTCAAAGCCCCATTCTACCTAAGCCGCTCCTTCTCTTCCCTCCCACCAACCTTAACCTCCAAGGTGCTCCACCTCCTCTCCGCCGATCCCCAATGGGGCGACAACCCCCGCCTCTACCGCCTCGCCCCTGCCCTCCGCCCCGACCACGTCTCCACCATCATCGACACCCACTCCGACACCCCCACCGCCCTCCGCTTCTTCTACTGGATCTCTCGCAGGCACCCCTACAAACACGACCTCTCCTGCTTCGTCTCCATGCTCAACCGCCTCCTCAGCGACAGAATCCTCCCCCCTGCCGACCACGTCCGCATTCTTATGATCAAGGCTTGCCGTAGCGGTGAGGAGCTCGATAGGGTTATCCAGTACTTGAACGGAATTTGCGCCTCCTCCCCTGGCGGCGGCTTTCAATTCACTTTGTACACTTTTAATACGCTGTTGATTCAGTTGGGAAAGTTTGGTATGGTAGAGTTGTCCCAGAATGTGTACGCCCAGCTTTTGAGTAGTGGGCTAAGGCCTAATTTGTTGACATTGAATACTGTGATTAATATTCTGTGCAAGAAAGGGAAGGTTTATGAGGCTGAGTTGGTTTTGAGTCAGATTCTCCAGTTTGATATGCTCCCCGATGTGTTCACCTTCACTTCTTTGATTCTTGGCCATTGTAGGAACCGTAATTTGAGGATGGCTTTTGAGGTTTTCGATAGGATGGTTAAGGAGGGTTGCGATCCTAATTCGGTCACTTACTCGACCCTCATCAATGGGCTTTGCGATGCCCGGAGGATAGATGAGGCAATGGATATGCTGGAAGATATGATTGAGAAAGGGATTCCACCCACTGTGTATACCTATACCGTCCCCATTAGTTCTATGTGTGAGGTTGGTCGTGTGGACGAGGCAATTATGCTTGTCAGGAGCATGAGGGAGAGGAATTGTCTCCCAAATGTGCAAACATACACCGCACTCATCTGCGGGTTGTTTCGTGTTGGGAATATGGAGGTGGCAACTGGGCTGTATCATAAA
Source organism: Turnera subulata (assembly GCA_028386065.3). Classification (NCBI taxonomy): domain Eukaryota; kingdom Viridiplantae; phylum Streptophyta; class Magnoliopsida; order Malpighiales; family Passifloraceae; genus Turnera; species Turnera subulata. The sequence goes on along the minus strand of JAKUCV010004054.1, from coordinate 28,838 downwards.
ATGCTGAGGCAGGCTTTGGCCCCTACCACTGTTACTTATAATGCAGTGATATCTAATATGTGTGAGCAAGGGAGATATGGTGTTGCTTTGGCAATTTTTGAGTGGATGGAAGGACAGGGTTCCTTGGCAAACACAGAAACTTACAATCAGGTCATGGATGGGTTGTGCCAGATGGGTGATGTTTACAAGGCAATGGTCCTTCTGAATAGAATGCTCAAGTCTGGCCCATCTCCGACTGTGGTCACCTATAATACACTCATAATTGGGAGCCTCAAACAGGGTAATACAACTACTGCTATGAGATTGTTGGACGTAATGAAGGAGCGCAGATGTGAACCTGATCAGTGGACTTACTCTGAACTTATTTCAGGGCTTTGCAAGGGTGGTAAATTGGATTCTGCTACTAGACTTTTCAGTGAGATGGTTCAACGTGGCTTGAATCCCAATCGGTGGAATTATACGGCCATGATTGATGGCTACTGTAAAGAGGGAAAGATGGATGTTGCTCTGGCACTATTTGATAGGATGGAGGAGAATGGTTGTTGTCCTCATATTGAAACTTATAACGCCATTATAGATGGGCTGTCCAAGGATAATCGCTTTTCTGAGGTCCAGAAATTGCGTGACAAGATGAAAGATCAAGGATTGCTACCAAATGTTATAACATATACTTCATTGATAGATGCAATTTGTAGGAATGGTGGCACTGATCTTGCATTCAAGATTTTTCACGAAATGGAAAAGAGCAATTGCATGCCAAATGCATACACATATACCTGTCTCGTCCATGGTTTATGTCAAGAAGGCAAGGCCGATGATGCAGAGAGGTTACTTGAAGAAATGCAACTGAAAGGATTGGCTGCCGATGAGGTTACATTTACGTCACTCATTGACGGTTTTGTTATGCTAGGTAGGCTAGATCATGCTTTCAAGCTTCTTGAACGTATGGTTGCCATTGGTTGTAAACCAAACTACTTAACTTACAAAGTGTTCTTAAAAGGTTTGCAAAAAGAATGCCAATTGCCTGCAGAAAAAGTTGTGGCCTCAAATCAGATGGTTTATGGTGGCAGTTCATATGAGAAACAACACATTCTTGAATTAATTTGCATTCTCTTATCCCGTTTATCGGATAATGGATGTCAACCTATTGATGATATGTACAATACTCTAGTGAGGGGCTTCTGTAGCGAAGGAAAATCACATCTTGCTAGCCAGTTAGTCAAACATATGAAAGAGAAAGGCCTGTCTCCTAGTATGGAGAGTTATTGCTCGCTGTTAATTGCTCACTGCGAGAATCTAGAAGTAGACCATGCTATGGAAGTCTTTAATGCGTTGGCTAAGCCTCCTCTACCTGTATATAAGGTGCTTACTTGTGCACTTTGCAGCGTAGGTCGCGTGGAAGAAGCTCAGACTTTGTTTCAAAGCTTGCTTGGGCAACAATGGGATAGTGATCTTATTGTTTGGATAGTGTTGATTGATGGGTTATTGATGGAAGGCAAATCAGATCTGTGCATGAAGTTTCTTTCCCTTATGGAATCTAGAAACTCCAGTCCCAGTTCACATACATATGTGATGTTGGCCAGAGAACTGTCAAAGGTAGGCAGAGTATTAGATAAGGAAACAATTGAGAACAAGTTGACAGACTTGCAACAAAGTTCGCTAAATTGAGCTTCCGTTTACATCATTTTTCTTGAGGATGGGACAATTACATTTGTCAAATATCTACACTGATGAGATGATCATTTTTGCTCCCTGCGGATCAAATAGTTTGAGCTTCCCTGACTGTGCAGCTCTCATACAATAAGTGGTAAGAAAATGATGCTGCTTAACCCAGTCATATCCATCATTACGATTCATTATCTCTTTGGATTAGCCTTATGCTTCATTTCTGAGTTGCTAGTACTATATGAAGTTTGGGTAATTTTATTAGCTCTGCAATTTTTAATGCAGAACATGCAGCCATTGCTGCTGGTATTCTGTACTGTGACAACGAAACAATAAAACTCATTTCATGCTGCTGGAAGATGGTCATCATATCCAGGTAATTATTGGAAATAACACTGGAAGGCTTGTTTAATGTGAATCTTGGTCCAAGAGTTACATGTCATCACATAAGTTAACTTTGTTTTGGAAGATCCTTTGCCTTCTTTTGGTTTTAATTCTTCACTTCTTCTGGTCTATGATTTTATGTTCTCATTTACCATCACTTAGAAGTGACTATGCCATTGTTGGACCTCTTGATAGGTAAACATGAAAATTTTCTTTTCTAGAAGTCCTCTTCTGGAGTTCAATAATGGCATGGTGATGATATGTGATTGTGAAAGAAAGGGCTACTGAACAAGGAAAATGAGTGTGAATGTAGAACATTGTGATTGTTCAAATGGTCATTGTGCATTGCCATGCGTTCCATTTATAGACAACAATCTGCTGCCAATAGCTGCCTGAATTTTAATTGGCTTAGGAGCACACAAGATGGGGCTCTGTGGTTGATTGGAGTAACTGCTGAGATATTTCAGAAAGCTTTCTGCACCTTTGCTTAAACAAGCTTTTCTTTCAATTGGAAAACTAAATGTTTGCTCTGCACTGCAACTGACGGTCACCTTTGCTCAACTTTCTATTAGTATTACCATGACTGCAGCGAAACTTACCTTCTCAACCTCTTCTACCACCAAAAGTACATGCCTGCAGTAGCACCTTCTCTGGATTGTATCAAAGCTCTCACAAGTTCTGCAAACACCAACCAATGGGCTTGTAGCTCACTGGTACTCTTGTGTAAAAAGCAAGAGGAGTGAGGTCTCGGGTTCGAGTCTCAACTTCATCGACTAGTATAAAAAAAAAAGAGTTCCGCAAACACCAGCTACTACTTCTGCCGCTTGTATAACCAAGCCCTCTCTTTAACTACTCAAAACTATCATCATGTTAGTCCTGGGTGGCTCTGTCTCTGTCACTATATCAACCACCGCAAACCACAACCGTAATTCCTTTTACCATTATTTTTGTCATCCCTATCAAATCATAACTACCCAACAAGCAACGACTAGCCTTGCCACCCCTACCATCATAATTATTATGTTTTGTTGCTAGATTCTATATCTGTTTGACTGACATCCGAATGCCGTTGTGCCAATTTATGTCTGGTCTTTTGATATGATAATCATGCCAATGTTATTCTGTTCTTACTGATATGTAATTTGTTTTTGCTTCTAGATTAATACTAACGTAAAGTGGAGATGCCAAGTGTTGTAATGAACTTTCAAGTTTGGATGTGGGCTTTCACCTGGTGATGTGCCAGCCTGAGTTTCACTAGTCACTGTAGAATCAACTCAATCGGAAGAACTCCTAGTAGTAGTAAGTCATCCGAGTTCTCAACCAGAGATTTGAATATGTGGCTTCCTACGAAGTGCAACATGTGCATAGCATCATATCTCATTTGGTTTGCAAATGTCTCTTCAGTACTGTGTTTAGCTGATTGTTTGTTTTGTATGGATCAAAACACAGTACCCGCAGACTAGAATTGCCAAGTTTCAAGTGTTGGACGTGATCTCTCATTCTCTCTTTCTTAGTTTCTTTTTTAACATTTCTTTTTGGCAGGGGGATACCATCTTTTGATACAGCCGAGCCTGCTTTTCAACTTTCCACATTGAAACATGATCATGATTTCTCAGGTACATAAATAGAGAAAGGGTTTTTCATTTTGCTCATATACTTTACTTCCCAATCAATAACTTTAACGTTGACTTCGTTATGTAACAACAAACTGTCCATTAATTTACTTGTAAACTTGCCTGGAAAAGGCAACATGTAACACAACTTAAACATCCACTTTTGGTTGTCGATTGGTATACTTCAAAGAATGAGCAATAATTATGGAGAAGGTGATTGTGTGAAGAATCTCCCTCTCTCTCTCTCTCTCTTTGGAGCCATTGGTTGGTGTAATGGCATTAAACACCTTGGTTAGGAAGTGGAAGTTCGAGGCTTAAATGGCAATCCCAATATATAATAAAAAAAATTGGTGATCGGCTGGTGTTTTGGTTTGTAGGGGAAGAAATATAAATGAAAACGACTTCTAATGGAGATGCTTTTAAAAAGATGACGAGAATAATTCGCTCATGGTTGTTTCGAAAGGTCATTATCGAAGTGAAGCGAATGATGTTCCGGAGGTTACGAAAAGAATATTAAAAAGCTGAACAGGAAATTAGCTTCTTCAAAGGGGATTGGTCAGCACAGATATATATACATTTTTATATAAAAACAATCGAGGCCTAATACTAGTGAATTCCAATTCCTCTTTATTATCTCATACCCCTTTTTCCATATTTCTTCATCTCTTAGCTTACCTGGCCTCTTGGTTTCTTCTGGGTGAAAAAGGAAAAAAAAAAAATGGCTAGCCTGGCCTCTCAATTTGATTTTGGCTTTAACTATATTTCCCAGCCATGAAATTTTGGATGCTCTCAACCTGGATAATATTAGTGGCTTGCTTAATATTTTTTCAGATCTTAAAAAGTATTCACTATTCACTGTGCAGTAATTTTTGTCTTCCCTGGTTAAAATTTTCCAGACTACTACATTTGAAACTCAGGTTACCTATGAAACACGTAATTCACATAGCGGTTCTCACTTCTTATTATGGCTATCAAAGCGGTAGTTGCAAGGTGGTGAAATATACATGTCAATGAGGTTCTGTATGAGTGTGGTATATAATCTCTAATGATTGAGATGCGTGTACATGGCTGCAATGCTGGTCAAAATAAACTCCTTAAAGATGATCACCTAGATGGCAATGCACTAATGATTTTGGAACGTGGAAACAGAGAAACGATCTGATAAACTAGAAGCTTTGAAAGAAAAATAAAAAGGAGATATGAACTAGGCTAAGCAGCACCTTGGCACTATCTCTGACCACCTCTAATGGCGCCAAAGTAGCCTTGGCAGTGTTGAAAATTGTCAAGGGCTAGGCACCAATATACGATGGAATGGACCACTGGAAAGTTAGGCCCAACAAAGGCAGGATCACTGGAGGAGATGGGAATAGGTACTGTTTATTACTACGTGGATTGGACCACCATCAACTAGGCGCATACAGAAAACATTTATAGCCATCCACATCCACTAGCTGAATTTGGCCATTGATAAATTGGCTGTACCATAGAAGCAAAGCAGACCCGGGAATGGAAAGAAAGGAGAATGACTCCATTTTGTTTGTATGGTTTTACCGTTGCTCCATGCACCTCACATCATAAAAGCAAGCAGGTAGTAAGCAAGCCAAGCTTTCTTTGTCATTGTAGTCAAACCCTGCATGTTTACTGTTCAGGAAGGAAGGAAAAAAAGTGCTAATCATTTCTCACAATTATCAAATAGTAGCAGTTAGTACCTGAAAAGCTAAATACATGGATCATGAGTTCCAAATGGCATGTTCATATGCTTGTTGTAGCCGATCGATGGGATGATATCCATTGACTGGACCCTTTTGGCGCTTAGGTAAGTTTCCCTTGTAAAAGAAAAAAAAAAAAAAGAAACTAAATGATCCTCCTCAACCTCAATGGCGGGTCTTCATTTTTCTCTTCCTTTGATGTAAGAGTGTCTAATCATGGAACATCATACTCCAAAAAAATATTCCTTCTAATGATTGTCGTTTTGCTTACTCCCAGCAGACTAGACTTCATTGGAAGGCAAAAAGAATAGGGGCCGAGAGTTGAAAATCAGATAGGAGATAATAACGTCCATCCAAATGCACCAAGAGATGTACCATCTCCTCCCAAGTTTTGAATGGCAACCCGACAACAACATTACCTAACAATTTATTCCTTCAAAACATTCCTCCAAATGCTAATCTCCAATACCCTTTTGGCTCCTCTCCCTCACGCTTTTCCCCTATCAAAAAAAGTCCTTTTGCCTTCACATCCACCAGGCACCAACCCACCCTTCTTTAGACTACACTTGACATTATGCTTCTTGGATCTTGCTAAGATAGTGGCCGATTCTCATCTATATTACTTCATCCGAATCAATTAATTAATACTAATACACTACCAATTGCGTAAACACTTCATAGTAAACAATTTCCCCCCTATATATACAGCCAACATAGCCTTCAAAAGCAACTATAGCCAAGAAAAAGAAAAAAGAAAAACACCAAACCAACACCTGCAAACAGAAGGGTCTTCCTCTCTTCAATGAGTAGGGGAAATGGTGACACCACCGTGGTTAGTTCCTCCATTGCTCTGTTGCAAGAAAGGTTTAGAGAACTACAGAGAACAAGGGAGAAGAGACAGGAGAAAGAACTCCTCAAGCTTTTCTCAGAATCAGAAAGGATTGCTCCAAACACCAACTTTGAGCCTGCAGGCAAGATGACCTGCCAACCTGAGATTAATGTTTTCCCCCCGAATAGACCGCCACCTCGTCAGGATTCACTGCTTACCCTTGGACTTAACCCGCACAGCAAACAAGCAGATTTCCGGGCTATGAAGACCCCAACCAGTTTATGGCCTAACGCAGGTGGTTCATCATCAAGGAGTTTTGAAAGTTCTGATGTTGATACCTCTCTGCATCTCTAGATATATATATATATACATATATCTCTGTACTTCAGGTTTATATATATGCACTCTCCTTTTATTTGTTTAGAACCTTTTTGGCTGGAAGTAAATGGAAGAGCAGTGTAATTATTAGTAATGCTTGTTGTTTATATATGCAGAACAGTTTCATCCTGCAGTCTCTGAAACGCTTCCCATCATAATATTTTCTTGAACATTTACCCCCTCCTTCAAATTATTAGATTCTTGGATACCAATTCAACAGATAATACATTCCTTTGTATGATCTGATCTGACCATCCAGTTTAATCCGTTCAAACCAATCATCCTAGCTAGGATATATCATGGCATTAATTCAACTCAAAGCAGATAATGATGTGAGTATATATGTGAGTTTTTTCAATTCTAGTAATTAAGGTGAGAATCGAACCACTTTTGTTTTTTGCAAGAATACCAAATGCGCTACAAGCTTATTGGTACTATATATATATACATACAGTGTTGCTGCACAGAAACTTGTTGCAATGGCTATATTATATATATATATATATATATATCAGCTTCTTGTCTCAAAAGTTCTTCAAGATAGAGAATGAGGAAACACCCTCCATTGATGATGCCACTGGACTGAAGTTCTAGTGGAAAGGAGATATTTGGGTCTGATTGATAATCATGTTTCAACTTTTCTTCTCTCGTGGAAATTTTTAAATATATTATATATATATAATATGTAACATCAAATACCATGAATCTGAATTAGAAATCACAGTCCACGTGATTTTCTAATTCAGATTCATGGTATTTGATGTTACATAGTGTACAGCTTGTTCAGGTTGGTTTTCAAGCATTGGAGTTTTGTACGGTGTTTTTGCATATAGACTGGGCTGGGTGCCGAGATGCTGGCTAATCTACTTTTGTTGTCTCTTTTACTCTTTCAGTTTGGTTGTTTTCCTTGTTGGGGCTCATTGTGCGTTTTTCATTTTGGTAATGAGAAGGCATTTTGGATATGCATAAAGCACAAAGCTCCACTTGAAAAGAAGATTATATAAGCTCGAAATTTTAGTTGTTGTCATCAAGGCATTGTTTGCCATCATGGTAGTTTTGGGCTTTTTTTCTTTTTCTTCTTCCAAATTTTAACCGGTAGCATTTGTACCCTATTGTTGATTATTATACATTACACTTAAAAACGGAGAACATCCCAGATGTGTTGGTTGACTATTGGTACGTTTGGTTTTTTGAGAATTGTTTTGCTGTGACTAATCATTTATTTTTGTTATGCGAACCTAAATTTTATTGACCATGGATGAGGTATAGTAAGAGATCAAAGCACTGCAAACACTAACAGTACATGAATTCACCATTTCCTCTATCCTTTTAGTTTATTCAGAAGTAGTTGTTGTACTGATTTGTTAATAGCGTCACGTCGTGTTGTTCTTTGTCGAAAAGCTCTGATGGATGAAGGAACAACCTAATCACATCATGTGGTTATCAGAAGCCTGAACGGGAGTATGATTGTTGATGCACTCAAGCAGGCTTCAAGCATCATTGGAGAAGATGATGGCACCATGGTACTTCCTCAAGATCCAATCACAAGAGCAAGATCAAAGATGCTCAAGAATCAACTCTTACACCAGATTCAAGCCTTAATGAATAAAGAGTTGCAAGAAAACATCATGATCAAAGTTGGAGAAGAGCTGAAACAAAAGCCCATTAATTTGCTGTCAATTAAGGAGTAATTGGCACAAGAGTATCTGTGGGGCTTAGTCGACATCAACCTTGAGCTTGTGGGCCATGTCGACAAATTTTTTTATTTTTTTATTATTTGGAGTTGTCGATTTTATAATTAAAGCTCTTTATAATTTCGACTTGTTTTATTTATTTGGGTCTAGTCCACTTAATTGGGTTTATTAATGTGGGCTTTAATTTTATTAGTTGGGTTATTATAAGGATTTAATTAGAGTCTAAATACATGTTGGATCAATTAAACACCTAGTCTAATGGGTAGTCCAAGTCGGCAACATAGGGTAATTGTAAGTCAAATCCAATTTGACTAAGGTTAGCATTAGTGGCAGACTTGTCTTATTTAGGATTAGTATAAATATTTCTTTTTATTACTCATGTCGACACAACTGAGAAAATTTTCAGAAAAATAAAATTGACCTTTGAGGTTTTTTTTGATTGAATGATTCAATCATAGTAAAGGAAGTGGCATCACAACACATAATTCGGTTTGCATCCCGTTGTCAAACCGAGACTACCTACATATCTGTGTGACCGGGGTCAAAGCCATGTAGTTCTAACATGATTTCTCACAACAATCAAACAATCAACAACATCATCAACATAGCATCACGTCACAACAATAAATAGAGAAAGAAAAGGATTAGGGTTACCTCTTGAAGCCCTCCTCTAGCTTCTATGTATTTTCCACTCCTTAGCAGAATCTTGGCCTGATTTGAAGTAGCGAATCGATGTAGAAGGAGGCCGAATCAGCTTCTGGCTTGAACAACAAAGTTGTATATCTCTCTTCTAGCTTTCCAGAGACACTAAGAACGCAATAATCTAACGTCTACAGCTATAAATATCACGATTTTCCCAAAACTGCACAAGGAAGAACACTCCTCTCAGGTTTGCACTCTCCACTCCAACGATTTGCTTTGATTGGCCTCATTCTTGCTCCTCTCTTGATCACCTTCTACTACTGGGCTGTTGCTACTCCTCCCCAAGAAATCCCTTCAGAATAATGACTCCTCTAGTGCCTCCTATACTCAAAGCACTAGGGTTTCTCCAAGCACTTAAGGCTTCAGGTGTGTAGAGAATAATTCTAATGTGCCTCCCAATTGTGTGTAATAGGGGGTCTATTTATAATGTTCAGGGGGTCGGGGATAGTCCTAATAATCTAAGGGTCGAGATTGAACCCCTAAATATGACGGTTAAGAGCTAGGATTGCGAAAAAGTGGAAAAAAGAACATTTGACCGCCATAGCCCCGACGGTCATGTCGCGACGACCGCCATGGCCTGGCAGTCATCCCTCCTTCTCCACCGGTCGTGAAGGTCATGTCTCCATGACCGCCACCGACAGGGCAGTTTTTCCTTTTTTCTTACCTTTTCTCCTCCAATCCGATTCCTAGTTGGTTTCCACGCCCTCTAGAATATTCGCTGACCCAGAAACACCCTAAATTTGTCTCCTACTCCACTACTTTTCCTCTTTAACAACTAAACATCAAATTATTCCTCTTTTCTATTCCAATTTCATAAATACATGAAGAAGGCAAAATATATATTTAATTCCAAATTTCTACGAAAATTAGAATGAAAAATAGCTGCAGGCCATGTGTTTAAATGGGCTGAAACTACTGGAGGATCCATATTTCATTAGCCCAAATCTAATATTTATTTCTAACCCAAAATCAAATAAATAACAAAGGAAAAGAATAAATAAAAAGAATTAAGCAAATAAAATACTCTTATTATACCATACTTAAATCACAAACATATTCATGCCATTAATCAAATCTTCTCATCATTAAAGACACAAACACATTTATAATTCAAAATATCAGAATAAATCGCGGGGTCAAATTTCGATATTCACAAACGAAAAGAAGAACAACCAAATTTGAAGGAGTTTGTTGCTGATGCTGATGCTTGACATGTTGTGCCATAGGTTGGAACATTCCACGCTCTGAAGGATTTCCACTGGGGAAAGCAAATCATCTCATCCTTAGGTATCCGTTGGGGATAAATACTCCACTGGGGAGGGATAAACATCTAATCTAGGTGTTATGAAATGGTATACGAACCCTAACCTTTCACAAAACAAACTAATTTCGATGCTATGAGAGGTTATACGAACCCTAACCTTTAACCTATTCTCAAAGGGGTGATTTCGGTGTTATGAGAGGGTATACAAACCCTAACCTTTAACCTATTCTCAAAAGCGGTGATTTCAGTGTTATGAGAGGGTATACGAACCCTAACCTTTAACCTACTCTCAAAATCTTTCGACGTTATGAAAGGGTATACGAACCCTAACCTTTAACCTACTCTCAAAATCTCTCGGTATAAAAAAGGATGGTTTACACTATCGGCTGCCAACTCAACTCACCATCATAAGGGAATCATCTCATCCCAGAAAGTCTATCCCAGCATCTACCAGGGTTATCATTCCACGAATCACGGGGTGCTCCACCCCAGGGCACGTAGTATGCGTTTGTATCAATCATCAACAACAACAGAAAAACATGGGGTAGCATGCCCCTAGATTTAGTCAACTCAACTCATGGGTAGCATGCCCCGAAAAAAGATTTAATTCGAATCACGGGGTAGCATGCCCTAAGAAAATCAACCCAAATCATGGGGTAGCATGTGTGAACACCCAAATTTGACCCATGATTTATTCTATTATTTTAATTCATAAATTTGTTTATCTCTTTAATTGATGAGATGATTTAATTGATGGCATGAATATGTTTGTGATTTAGTGTAGTAGAATAAGGGTATTTTATTTGCTTATTTCTATTTATTTATTCTTGGCTCTTTATTATTTAATTTTGGGGTTAGAGATAGAAATTAAGTTTGGGCTAATAAAATATAGATCCTCCAGTAATCTTGGCCCATTAAAACACATGGCCTGCAGCTGATTTTAATCCTAATTTTCGTGAAATTTTGGGATTAATTCCATATTTTGCCTGTTTTGTATTTTTATCGATGATTTCGATATGTAATTGATAAAAAAGAAAAAGTATTAGAGTGGGATACAAGTTTAGAGTGTTTTCTGGGTTAGGAAATACTCTAAAAGGTGTAGAAACTAACTAGGAACTGGATTGGAGGAGAAAAGGTAAAAAAAGAGAAAAAATTGCACAGTCGGTGGCGGATGTGAGTGGCAAAGTGGTTATCCATGGGTTGACACATAAATGGTTCATACCCATTTGTATCCATTTATCCATTTATGACCCATCAAGAAACTTAAATGGATAACCATATCCATTTTGACCCATTTAATACAGTTCATACCCATCTAATCATTTAATCTTTATATAATTTTTTTATAATTTGTGTTTTAATATTTTTAACTTTTCAAATATTAATCCGACCTATCTCATATTAACCCGAGACCACCCATATAAGCCAAATTAAACACGGATGGGATGGATTTGGCCGGGCTTAAGCCGGCCCATAAGGCCCAATTAGGTCCGCATGGATTGGCCTAATTTGAGCCCAATCCGGCCAACATAGGGCTTAATTAGGCCCATATGAGATGGCCTGAATCGGGCCCAATTAGGCCCAACGGACCCTCCGAGATGGGCCTAATTGGGCCCACAAGGATGGGTCTGGTCAGGCTCAATTTGGCCCAAATAGGCCCACATAGCTAAATTGAATTAGATTATTAATATTTGGGTATCATGGATATCCATTACGCAACCAACAAACACCCATCGTTAAATGGTTCAAATGGGTATATTTTATCCATTTACTTACCCATTTATACCCAAAACACCCATTTGTGATGGGTATAAATGGGTGACTTATTGGGTACCCAACCCATTTTATTTCCCGTCACCGACGGACTTTGAAGGATGACCGCCAGGCCCTCGCGGTTGTCACGACATGACCGCCGGGGCCATGGCAGTCAACGGTTCCAGAATCTTCTTTTTTCCTCTTTTTCTAATTCCTAGTCCACAACCGTCAGATTTAGGGGTTCAATCTCGACCCTAAGAATAATAGGATGACCCCTTACCCCTTGAACACTATAAATTGACCCCTTCGAGCTGGATTTTTAGAAGTAATCGAGTATTCTAAGTGGTTGGCCAAAATTGTACCCGTACCAAAGAAAGACGGGAAAGTAAGAATGCGTATTAATTACCGAGATTTTAATAAGGCTTGCCCCAAGGACGAGTTCTCACCGCCGCACATTGACTTGTTAGTAGATGCAACTGCCGGACACGCGTTGTTGTCCTTTATGGACGGATTTTTAGGATGCAATCTAGTAAAGATGGTGCCAGAGGACAAGCACAAAACATCTTTCCGCACTGAGTGGGGCTCTTTCTGTTACAAGGTTATGCCTTTCGGCCTGATTAATGCCGGAGCCACGTACCAGAGGATGGCTACCACACTCTTACATGATATGATGCATAAAGAAGTAGAGGTCTACGTCGACGATATGATTGTGAAGTCCGAAACGTGAGAATCTCATGCAGCCAACCTAAGGAAGTTCTTTGAGAGGTGCCAAGGGTTTAGGATGAGGATCAATCCACAAAAGTGTGTTTTTGGTATTCAGGCAGGCAAGTTGTTGGGATTCATGGTGAATGAACGGGGTATAGAAGTAGATTCATCCAAGATTAAGGCAATTCAAGATATGCCGATTCTGAAGAACGAGAAGGAAATCCGAGGCTTCCTCGGACGAGTCCAGTACATTAGCCGTTTCATCTCTCAGTTATCTAGAATTTGCGCACCGATTCACCGATTACTCAAGAATGGGGTACCCGCTAAATGCAACGACGAATGCCAGGAAGCCTTTGACCGAATTAAAGAGTATCTGACTAACCTACCTGTCCTCTAACCTTCGAGATCTGGAGAACCATTGCTACTCTACTTAACTATCGCTGAGGAGGCCAAGGGGGCAATGCTAGCTCAGTATTTATCGGATTCTCGTGTCGAAGCAGCCATTTATTACCTAAGCAAGAAATTCAATGGATATGAATTAAACTACACTATGGTGGAAAAGACTTGTGTGGCTTTAACATGGGCTTGCCAAAAGCTGAGACATTATTTCATATCTTTTGAAGTATCGTTTATTTTTAGAATGGATCCAATCAAATATTTGATGGAGAAACCGGTACCAAGCAGCTGGACCGCCCGATGGGTGGCTATCCTGTCACAGTTTAATGTCTAGTTTGTGTCTCAGAAAGCTATTAAGGGAGGGGCCATAGCTGATTTCTTAGCATCTTAACCAAGGGAGAGTGATGAAAGACTCGAGCCACAGTTTCCAGATGAGGAAGTAATGAGCGTAGAGGTACCAGTCTGAGAGATATACTTTGATGGTGTGACTAATGCGAGTGGATTTGGGACAGAAGTCATCCTCATATCTCTTGAAGGTGTGACATACCCCATCTCTTGCAAGTTAGAATTTGAAGCAACCAACAATGTGGCCGAATATGAAGCTTGCATCTTCGGGCTGGAATCGGCGTTGAATATGGGCATAAGATAGATGAAGGTGTACGACGATTCAGCTCTAGTAATATTTCAAGTGAAGGGAGAATGGAAGATTAAGGAAGAAAGGTTGGCCCTTTATCATGAGCATTTACAAGTGCTCGCAGCCAAATTTGAGATGATTGACTTCCGATATGTGCCAAGACGAGACAACCAGTTCGTCAATGCTTTAGCTACACTCTCTTCAATAATGGGGATGCCAAGCAATGTTATCATCTTGTAATTGACGGTCTGAAGAAAAAATAAGCAGTCTTTTGACCAAAAAGAAGGATAACACGAGCTCTGACTTGAGAATTATCTAGGCAGCTTCCATTGGAGGGATGTTCCTATGATAGCCTTGACAAATGCCGGGATAAGCCAACCTATACATCAATTTGTCGCGGACAACGACGATGCGAGTCCTTGGTACAAGGACATCTTTGAGTTTCTTAACGACGGGACATTCCCAGAAGAAGCGACGTCTGGTGAAAGGAAAACTTTAAAGAGATTGGCTAGCGAATATGCTATATGTGTTGGAAAACTCTACAAGAGACATGCATCAGGCGTTCATTTGTTATGTGTTGACAGTGGAGAAGCTCAAAGGATCATGAAGAGAGTACATGTAGGGGACGAAGGCCTGCATATGGGTGGACAGAGACGGAGCCACGGTGTAGTCACCGTAGGCAAGTGAATAACTGGGCTTCCTATTAAAAAAAATTAAATTAGCCCACTAACTTTTTAACCCAAAATATACCTATTTAGTTTAGTTTTGCCTATACTCAATTTTAAAAGCCCATAAACCTAGCTAAGTCAATCGTGTAATCCTTGTGAGCCGATAAGAAAAAAGCCCATAAACCTAGCAATAAAACATACAAATCGTTTCGTGTACAACTATAAGTCGGTCGGTGGTAGACTGGCAGTGTTGCTATCTATAAATAACTTCACAAATTTATTATTTGACAAACCTTATTTTGACCTCTTCTCTCTTATTTATTTTTTTCCGGTTATATTTTCCTTCCCATCTTTAATCTTCCAAGGTTTTATTTTTCTTCCCATCTTTAATCTCCAAGACTAGCGAATTATCGACAGGTAAATCTATTATATATATGTAAAGCTGATACCCTCACTAGGTATTGACACATAGGATTTTTTAGGTCTTTATTTCTTGCTATGTGGAGGATTTTAAGTGTAGTTTTAATCAATCAGCTTTTGATATATGACTATAATGACAAATATAATTATCCAAAAATTTATTTTTTTCTCTCATATTTTTCCTCTTTTTTTCATATTATCCTTCTAATAAACAAACCTTATTAGGATTATACTCTTTTTAAACTTTCAGGATAAGAATTTAACTCTTATATAAATTTCTATATTCCTTTCCTTTCCTGTTCACTTTTTAAATTCCATTCGGATTAAACTCTTTTATATATATATATATACAACAATAAGAATAATTTAAACTACTCATTATTATAAATGACTTTAATTTTAAAAGAAAATTTAATTTTGTTTGTAAAAGAAAATCAAAACTAACCAAGCCCGTGGAATCCCACAGGTAATGAACTAGTTTTAATTTTAATGTCCTATAAATATGATCAAAATTTTATCTTACTATTGTTTGTCCTTTTAGCTTTGAGCTGAATACATTTTTTTTTAATTAAAGAAAGTGAAAGCAAATCGTTAAAGACAATAGTTAGAGTTTTCATTTTTTTTTGTTAGTAAGAGAATGAAAGACAGATAATCATCGTTAGAGCTCAATTTTTTTTTTGTTTTAATGAAAGAAAAACCATCATTAAAAAAAAAAAATGAAAGAAAGACAATAGTTAGTAAATGAGTAAATAGTTTTTTTTGTCCCTCCACTTTATCGATTTCGCATTTGTTGTCCCTCTTCGTTTTTTTTACTCAAGTCGTCCCTCAACTCTTGATTTACCGGGTCACATGGTTCTTTTTACCTGCTGCAGCAGGTTGATAGCTATGGAGCTGACAAGTGGCAGTGGAGCCCACTCACAACCTATTTATTTAATCATTTTTTTAATCAAATTTTATTATTAAAATCCTTTAAAATAAATAAATCTTAATTTTCCTCATTATATACTAGATTTTATTATTTTTAACCTTTTATTTTTTTTAGTTTATAGTTTAGAATTAGATATGCCT
This sequence comes from Turnera subulata, assembly GCA_028386065.3. Classification (NCBI taxonomy): domain Eukaryota; kingdom Viridiplantae; phylum Streptophyta; class Magnoliopsida; order Malpighiales; family Passifloraceae; genus Turnera; species Turnera subulata. The sequence goes on along the minus strand of JAKUCV010004054.1, from coordinate 12,954 downwards.
CTCTCATTGTTTTAGTTTTTTTTTTATTCTAATTTTGGTTAATTTTGTTCAATTTTGTTAACCAGAATATTATAGAGGGATTAGGTGACATGATGATCATATTTAATTTTTTTTTTTCTCAATGAAGATTTAAAAATTAATATTTATTTGCTAAAAATTTTCTAATTTAAATAAAGATTTTAAAGGCTTAAATTTTTTAAAAAATATGAAAAAGGATAAGAAGAATAAAAAATTGTGCAAACCGTGGGCCCTATTACCACGTGTCAGCTCCATAGTTACCAACCTGCTGCAGCAGGTAAAAAGGACCACCTGACTCAGTAAATCAAGAGTTGAGGGACAACATGAGTGAAAAAAAATGAAGAGGGACGACAAATGTGAAATCGATAAAGTGGAGGGACTGAAAAAACTATTTACTCGTTAGTAAATCAGTTCAGTTTGTTGCTTTGTTTGTCAATTTAGTTGTACAATATATTAATTAATAATTTTTTCTAATTTTTTTCTTCCAGTGATGGAAAGGTATTTTCAAAGAACTAGAAGAATAGAAGATTCATCTTCTACTTCTAATCCTTCACCTAATATACTTGAATCGACACAAGTACACTGCAAAAAAAGATTCATTGAAGTTGACTTGGAGAACCTTCAAGCTGACCCTTGCAAGCGACCGAAAATTTCAGAATATCACCCTGATGATCGTGATGCTGTTCGGAGAGCCTATATGCTTAAAGGTCTTTATCAACCGAAAGAACATAATTTTCCTCGAAAAGAATTCGGAGGAGGTACCATTCGTTGTTTTATTCCTAAATGGTTTGAAGAGTTCTGGAATTGATTAGAATATAGCATAGAAAAAGATGTTGTTTACTGTTTTTGTTGCTATCTTATGGGTAATGAGTGCGGAAGACAAGGAGGAAATGACGTGTTCACTCAAACTGGATTTTCTAGATGGAAGAGTAAAGAAAGATTGCAAGTGCAAATTGGAGACGCTAACAGTTCTCATAATAAGGGGTGGAAATAGTGTGAAGCATTGATCAACCAGAGGTAGCATATTGATGTTGTTGTTTCAAAGCAGTCCAATCAAGCTGATGCACATGAAATATGCATAGTTTTAGGCATGATTTTAGGTATATTTGCTCTCAAATTCATCATGACTATATGCCTTACTTTTCATTATTTCATTGTATTCCCTTAAATCCTATCCCTTACTGTATGATTAGTGATTCCAGGTACATTTTGAAGAATTTTGGAGATTTTATTGGAGAATTCGATGAGCCTCTAGCACAGCATGAGCCTGTTTTGAACCTGTTGTTCATTCCAAAATCAGTGAAAAGCCACGAATCCGCCTCCAATCACAAGTTATCCAATGGATTTCACCACCTTTGCCTTGATCCACAAAGCCATCGTGCCACCACATCAATCTCAAGAAGAACTGAATTCAACTGTTGAGAGAAATGAAAAGAGATTGTACACAGCCTCAGGCACAGGCCCAGCACAGGTCGAGCCTGTGAAGTCTACAGATGACCAGAAACGCGAGGAAAAGAATATTAAACTCAGCCACTTGCAGAGCCTCACCACTTGCAAAACCTTCAACTCTGCAATCATGACCTGAGCATTTCAGAAGAATTTAATCATGGGAAAGAGGGGATAATCATTACACCCAAAGAATTTAACAACTAAAGAACTATTATCCTCACCCTAAGTCTTCTAAAAATCTGCAGATTTGATGATTTCACCCATTCGGCACACCTCCCATGGTGCCTTATCTCGAGGAGCAAGATGGGCAACTGAAACTCAACTTGCCCAACTGCCATGACTTTCAGCACGTGGGAGAAGAAAAAAAGAAGAATCTGCGCCTATAAAAGAGAAGAAGAAAGGAAGAACAAGCATCGAAAACCCATCGATCAAACACCCATAAAACTTGCAGAAGTTCTGGAACAATGGGTTCAAGGGGAAACACGATTTTGCACCCTTTTCTGGGCAGAAATTGTGTTTTCCCTAACCTCCAGATTGTTCCAAACATCATGCTATCCTTTACCCCCTTTGTTTCTGTAATTCTGAGCATGAATTAAACAACCCCTCTTAGGTTGAAAGGGTGAAGTATGTTTCTGTTTTTATTGCAATAAATTGCTCATCTTATGCTCTTAACCCATTTTTCTTGTTTTGGTTGTTGCAAACTTGCTCCATGTTTGAGTTCTGGCCAAACCCTTGCATGATGATACGTAGCTAGGTGAAGGACCGAAAGGAGAAGCCATAGTTACTGGAACCACAGCAACCATCCCTTAGTTTCTAGCTTTTGACAGAAGTTAGGAATTAATTGAGGAATTAGCCCCAACACCAGTTCTTAATCCCCTTGGTTTGACCGATGCGAAAGCATTAGGATGAGTGAGAATCTTGGGAGTAACCTGTAAGTGAAAACAAATGGGTTCAGTATAGGTTGAGATCGCCTGCAAGATCTAATCTGTGTAATTGACTTTGTGTTCTCGAAAGGCCACGCTACAGGCTCAGTCATAGGCTCAGCACTGGCTTAGCCTGTTGCGGCACAGTCAAGAAAAAAGACACCACTTTTAATTTGATTCTTGATTGATTATTGAGTAGCCTATTTTTAATCTAGTAGCAGCTTGGTGAAGCACCGAAAGGAGAAGCCAAGTAAGCTAGACCAACAATAGTCAGCCTTCACTCCTTAGCTGTTCGAAAGAAGATAGGGAGAGACTGTGGGAAAACATGCCCCAACACCAAACTTCACCTCTAAGTGGGCGTCTATTCTAGTGACAAGGGGTAGATGGAAGCTTAAGGAACTATCAATAAGATCGAAAGCCGTTGGTAGTACATTAGGTTGGGAGCCCCTTCAAGACATCTTATTAAACACAGGCCGTCAAACAGGCTCAGCCTGTTGTGAGGCTGTTGAGCAATTTAAAGCGTGAAACAGGACATGTGAAACCCAGATGCCTAAGACTTCACCAAATCTGATCTTTTCTTACTTCAACACTACTGCTGCTTTATTTTATTGCTCTGTTTATATTTCAACTAGCATTTACTCAAATCCACTTCTATTTGTTTATCTTAGCCTAATTTGTCTAATTGAAAGTAACAGGCTCAACCCAGTCCCTGTGGATACGACCTTGATAGTACTACAACAACCCTGTGCACTTGCAGGACCCCTACCAAGTTTTTGGCGCCGTTGCCGGGGAGTGGCGCTTGATTCTATTGCTTTTTATTTTGATTTATTAGGCTTTTTATTAATTACCTTTTTTTTTCCCAAGTTCGAAGTTTTTAGATGGTGTATGCCCCAGACCAGGAGCAAGCAACCAACTCTAATCTTCCACCAAGTGATCGAAAAGAAGACCCGCCAGATTCATAAGAACAAGCAAAAGCAGCAAAACATGGCGGACAGACCCAATGACGGAGCGCAACAGGGCATTGAACAGGCTCAGCCTGTTCGACTCTACATCCTCATGTCCCAGCTCCTAGAACCACCAACGACCATAATCCACAATAGCATAGCCATTCTAGATGTAGATGCTCCATATGAGATCAGAACCAACTTGCTGAGCATGCTGGAGAAGGCACCTTTGGAGGCACACCCTCTGAAGACCCAAACTCGCACTTGCAGAATTTTCTGCGGGTGTGCAACACAGTGAACATAGCAGGGATGACCAAGGAGCAACTATACATGAGAGTGTTCCCATTCTCACTCAGAGATGCGGCATTCGAATGGCTCAACAACCATGAAGCAGGCCATTTCACTGATTGGGACAGTCTAGTCAGAGCTTTCTTGAAGGAATACCATCCATTAAGCAGAGCTGCAAATCTGAGGTAGCAGCTAATTGGCTTTTCCCAACACTATGATGAATCAATTCAAGAAGCTTGGGAATGCTTCATGGGATTACTAAGGAGATGCCCAAACCACCGAATTGAGGCCGTGCAGCTTGAACAGTTTTATTGCGGCCTATGCGACGAAAATCAGAACACCTTGGACAAGATGGCCAATGGTGCATTTCTGGATAAGGACTACAATGATGGAGTCGCCATTCTTGAAGCCCTGTCCAAGAGAAAGACCCAAGTCAGAAGAGTCAAATCCTCTGGAATAATTGGTGTAGACAGAGTAACCAAGCTAGAGGCAGAGATAGAAGCCCTCAGAAAGCAACTAGGGGCTGCTCAAGTCAAGGCAGCCTCAACCACAGCCACAGACTGTGAAGGATGAGGAGGATCTCACAGAATATCTAGTTGCCCACTCTTTGCCGAATGTGATTCTGAGCAAGCCCACTATATCTAGCAAACGCAGAATCAATATGGGAATACTTACAACCCAGCTTGGAGTGATCACCCAAATTTCTCTTGGAGATCACCAAACGAAGAGAGAAATCCACCACAGCCCCAGTACCAGAGACAGAACCATGGTGGACAACATCAGTACGAGAGGCAGAATCAAGGGGGACAGCAAGACAATAACTCTGACACGATGAGCATGCTGTAATCTATCCTGGAGAACCAGAATAAATTGAGCGAGGAGATCAATCAAATAAAATCCCACAACAGAATCCTTGAAAATCAAATAGCCCAACAGGCCACACTGTCAACTAGCCAACAAGGAGCTCTTCCAGGAAAACCAATAGAGAATCCAAGGATTGAACATTGCAATGCTGTGATCCTTCGTAGTGGGAGAGAATTAAGAGACATAGTGCCAAAACCGCCTCAGGCTGTGGAGCAACAAGCATCGACATCCAGTTCTGGACAGAAAGTGCAGGCCCAGGCTGAGCCTGTGACTGAGCCTATTAGCACCAAAAGAGCTGAGAAACAGCCTAAGACTGTTCTACCTTACCAACCTCCTCTCCCATACCCAGAAGTATACCACAAATCCAAGCTGGAGAAACAATTCTGTAAGTTCAAGAAAATGTTAAGTAAGCTATATGTTAATGTTCCTTTCAGTGATGTGGTTACACAGATGCCTTCATATACCAAGTTTCTCAAGGATATCCTGACAAAGAAGAAAACTATTGATGATATTGAGACTGTAGCCATGACAGCCCAGGGGAGTGCCCTCATTCAACACCAACCACCCACAAAATGTTCAGACCCAGGAAGCTTTACAATACCTTGTAATATTGGGAACAAGAAGATTGAAGGAGCCCTATGTGACCTAGGAGCCAGTGTCAGCCTGTTACCACTATCCTTCACTCAAGGCATGGACCTTGGAGATATCAAGCCCACAAGGATGACAATTCAACTTGCTGACTGCTCACTTGTGTATCCTGTGGGAGTAATAGAGGATGTGCCCGTAAAGGTTGGTAACTTTTATATTCCTGTTGATTTTATGGTCATAGAAATGGGATTGGATGTCCACAAACCTATCATTCTAGGACGCCCTTTTCTTGCCACGGCTAGGGCATTGATTGATATTGAGGAAGGAAGGGTGACATTGAGAATTGTAGAAAATACGATAAATTTCAGTATGCACCAGGCCCTTAAGTCAGTTTCGAGCTTCGGCACCTGCTCCTAGGTTGGCACTGTTGATGACAACATTAAGCCAAGACAGGCCCAGCCTGTCCACCAACCTGTTCAGCAGTAGCCACCTATTAACCAACCTGGAGCTGATGATTTTGTACCAAATATTGAGAAAAAACCTCTTCCTCCAGAATTGAATGAAGTACGTTTGGATATGAATGGGAACACCATAGTTTACAAGGAGAAAATCATAAAAAGGCACAATGGTCGAAACATTAAGCGTGCTTTCAGGAAGGAAGACCAATTCCTTTTCCAGGGTACAAGGCGATCCAAGTGGTCTGGTCCATTTACTATTCTTCATTGTTTCCCTCATAGAGAGATGGAGATTGATGGTGATGGGGTCAGCCCGTTCATAGCCCATCGAAGGAGGTTGAAAATTTATCACCCTACCATGGGCCTTTTCAGGGAGATTCAACCTTGCAAAAACCCTCATACCTCTTAAACAAGGAAGTGTCCAGCTAAAAGACGTAAAAGAAGCACGCACTAGGGAAAACCAAGTGTGCTAATTTTCAAGTTTTCATTTATTTTCTTTCAGTTTGTTCTTTTTGTTTTCCTTTGTGTGTTTTCATTTTTTTTTAATAATCAGGTGTTGCAAATCGATGAAGGAGGGAATCATCAATTCAAAAATTTCTCAGGGAAGTTCTTCTGCACCCTTTTGATAGTTAACCTCAATAATTTTTGCAAAAAGGAGCATTTTAATGCTTACACAGGCTCACCACAGCCTCACCACAGGCTGAGCCTGTGTCGAACTTCCGCCTTAATCTACCACCTCACTCCCTCCCCATTACTACAGAACCTTAGAGTCTAGTTTAGGATAACTAACCCCACACCACATAACTTGACTTTCTGTTTGGGGTATTTTGTGTTTATCAATCTTAGACTAGTATTTTTTTTTTTAGTTGTGTGTTTACTTTGTGTTTGTTTGTTGTGGCATTGCACCCTGTTTTGTTTAGTTTTTGCAGTGAGGACACTGCAGATTTTTAGTTTGCGGAATTTAGGGTGCAATTTTGCCATTTTATGCCTTGTGTATTTTCTGATGTAATGCAATTTCAATTGTTATCTATTTTCACTTTGTTTCTCCCAATGTGAGCCAGTCCTCATATTTATGCACTCTGTCTTATTCTATTTAATTCTGCTCAGACCCTAATCTTATGACTTGTCTTATTTTTTCCAAAACAAGTAGAACATGAATAATCAAGCAACTGCTTTCTATGAACTCTGTCGAAAGAAGGACCATGTTAAGGAATTTTTCTCCTCAAATAGGCTCAGCCTGTTTACCTTAAAATAGGCCCTTACCTCTATCAAGGCGAAATTTTAAGCAAAGTCTACAAGCAAGGAAAGGATCTAGGCCATTTTTGGCACACAAACAGCCTCTACACCATTCCACACCCCACCCATCAAACCCTTGCAACCCATTTGAGCCAATCAAGATGGCCCCCATTTCATTCAAATACCCTGCACAGTCCACCCTCAACCATTTGCAGCCATAAGCAGGGGCCATCAGTGTCTAAAGGCACAAATTCCTTCAAACAGCCTCACCCCGTCGATGAGCCTGTGAGCAAGATTCGATCAAGATTAGAAAAAGAGATGACCCATACTCAGCTGGTGCAAAATTCAAAACACCATTAGATGCACAAACGTCATCCTCCCCTTGAAAAAGAAAAAAAAATGAAAAAACATATGGGAAGAAGAAAAAAAAAAATAAAGAAAGGGAGGAAGGGCAAGGGCAACATCTGGAAAATCATACTCCACCAAGGAACACAAATCCAATCCATCTGTTGGAGTCAGTGTTTACATCAAAGAATGGCTGAAGTATTAGGACACAGTTACTAAATAGCGTGAGACCGCAGAAAATACAAGGTCAACAGCCTCTATACTGTCTTATGCTGTTCATGAACAAAAACAAAAGGGATCGACTTCACAAGCCATTGACCATTGCGCATTCCAATCACCGTCCTTTGACAGCCCTCACCCAGCCTCAATACAATACAGATAAAGTCCTAGTGATCCTAGCTTGGTAACTTATGCACATTAGTGGAGACAAGAGGTGATGAGTCTGCATATGAGGTATTGTTTTTCACTTTTCATTCTTTAACCGAATCCCTCAATTGATAGAAGGAATGGAAGCCAGTTGCAAAATTATTCCTGTGATTTTTTATGACAAAAATACTGACAAGAAATTTGATTGAAATCAAATTCAGCTTTGAAAGAAAATATGAGGATGCCTGAATTAGGGCACCACAAAGGAGAAACCTAGTGAAAATATGATGCATTGAAATTGTCTTCACTTCCTTTCAAAATCATGTCTTCTTTTCTCTTCTGTTTGCTTGAGGACAAGCAAAATCTTCAGCTTGGGGTATTTTGATGCACATGAAATATGCATAGTTTTAGGCATGATTTTAGGTATATTTGCCAAATTCATCATGACTATATGCCTTACTTTTCATTATTTCATCGTATTCCCTTAAATCCTATCCCTTACTGTATGATTAGTGATTCCAGGTATATTTTGAAGAATTTTGAAGATTTTATTAGAGAATTTGATGAAACAGCCTCTGGCACAGCATGAGCCTGTTTCGAACCTGTTGTTCATTGCACAATCAATGAAAAGCCATGAATCCGCCTCCAATCACAAGTTATCCAATGGATTTCACCACCTTTGCCTTGATCCACAAAGTCATCGTGCCACCACATTAATCCCAAGAAAAACTGAATTCAACTACTGAGAGAAATGAAAAGAGATTGCACACAGCCTCAGGCACAAGCCCAGCACAGACTGAGCCTCTGAAATTTGCAGATGACCAGAAACGCGAGGAAAAGAATATTAAACTCAGCCACTTGCAGAGCCTCACCACTTGCAAAACCTTCAACTCTACAATCATGACCTGAGCGTTTCAGAAGAATTTAAGCATGGGAAAGAGGGGATAATCATTACACCCAAAGAATTTAACAATTAAAGAACTATTATCCTCCCCCTAAGTCCTCTAAAAATCTGTAGATTTGCAGATTTCACCCATTCGGCACACCTCCCATGGTGCCTTATCTCGAGGAGCAAGATGGGCAACTGAAACTCAACTTGCCCAACTGCCATGACTTCCAGCACATGGGAGAAGAAAGAAGAGAAGAATTTGCGCTTATAAAAGAGAAGAAGAAAGGAAGAACAAGCATCGAAAACCCATCAATCAAACACCCATAAAACTTGCAGAACTTCTGGAACAAAGGGTTCAAAGGGAAACATGATTCTGCACCCCTTTCTGGTGTTCCCCATGAAATAATATTTGACAATGGACCGTATTTCAAGGCCGATGTTGATAGTTTGTGTTGAAAATATGGGATTAAACAGCATAAGCCATCACCATATCGGCTGCAAAAACAATGGTGCAATCGAAGCCGCTAATAAGAATGTAAAGGTAATACTTGGGAAAATGATATCTGGACACAAGGAATGGGCACAGAAATTGCCACTAGCTCTATGGGGATATCGAACGTCTATCAGATCGTCAACCGGAGCCACACCTTACTCTTTAGTGTATGGCATGAAGGCTGTGTTGCTTGTAGAATTGGAAATGCAATCTTTGAGAGGAGCACGAGAGAGTGGGCTCCCAGAGATGGAATAGGTGCAAGAGAGACTAAATCAGTTAGCATTATTAGACGAAAAAAGACTATTAGGATTGCATCATGTGCAAGGATATCAGCGAAGGACAGCCCGAACATTCAACAAGCGAGTCAAGGAACGAGGGTTGAAGGAGGGACATTTAGTGTTGTAAGAAGTGAGGCAACTAGTGCATGACCCATAGGGCAAATTTAGGGATAAGTGGATCAGGCCCTACAGCATTAAGGAGATTCTGCTAGGAGGTGCAATGAAGATCAGGGACTTAGATGGGAATGAGTTTTAAGAGCCGGTCAACTTGGATCAATTGAAGAAGTATTATGTATGATGCATCAAGTGCTGTAAAAAGAACTACGTGGACCTGATTTCATGAACACAAAAAAAAAGAGAGGGAAAAAAAAGAAAGAAAGGAAAAAAAGAAAAAGAAAAGAAAAAAGAAAAAAGAAAACAATGTGCATGAATACGTAAGAAGCCCAGGTTGAGTCCGGTCCTTTCATTAATGAAGATTCTAAGTTTGGTAAGATGGAATATCGGGGGTTCATTCGCTTGTTTGTTTGCATACGTAATGAATCTGATGGATTTTTGTCTTGGAAATACTAAGTGTGATTGTGTGTTCTTCTTTTTGTTATAAGATTCAAATTTCTTTAGTTATCTCCTCGAACATATGGTAATGTGCATCTAGTTATGTCTCGACATGGTATTCGGGTACCCCAGGAAGGAAAAGAGGAAAAAAGAAGAGAGAAAAGAAGGAGGGGGGAGGGAATGGAAAAGAAAGGAGAGTGGAAACCCTGATCTAAAAAATCAAACGAACAATTTGTGTTGAATTAAAAGGCACTTGTTAAATCAAACTTGGGATTAGAATAGACGCATGTGTGCACGGGGCCTGCCGGGTCTGAAAATTTTTGCAAAAGGGGCATACTACCCCTTCATGAGAATTAGTTTTTCAGAAAAGGCATGCCGTGTTGGCCCAAAAGTGCCTAAGAAGGGAGGGGTGAATTAGGCTCTGAACTTTTTCAGACTGAGGAGATTTGATTTCTGTGATACCAAATCTAGATATCGCTTGGTGAGTATTTTGAAGCACGAATACGAGTAAGGGGAGTAAGAGAGAATGATCACATGTGATTTAGAGTGGTTCTCCTTCACTAGGTACTCCACTACCTAAAGGTTCCTCCCTTTAGGATTTCAAACACTCACTATTCCTTATGTTTTTGCGGGTTCAAGCTTAACCTTTACAAACACAAGTTTTTCTAGGCTAAGCTCAAACCTTTACATGCTTTCCATAGGCTAAGCTCTAACCTTTACATGCTTTCCATAGGCTAGGCTCTAACCTATCCTCAAATCTAATCCTAGACTTGAGTATCCAGCAAATCTATTCCAAGACTTGCTTGCAAATAACCCTTTGAATGTGTTTCGCAATGTAAGTAGGAAAACCAAATCTTGATACCAAAATTTCAAGCACAAGTTTACACTCCGATTTTGCACAATAGCTAGGATGCCTTTCCAGAGGTGTAATGGACCCTCTTTATAGAATTTGAGTTGGGGGGAAAGTAGTTGCAATGGCTCTTTGAACTCCTAGTTGACTTCACTTCATTAAAGCTTCAGTTTGGTACTATTGCGTCATGCCAACTCCTTGGTTGCGAAGTTTTACCAAAAATAGAAAGTTTGGACCACCTTCTTGAGTTGAGTAGGAGTTTGGTGGTAAAGTCATCTGCACTTCCATAAAGTCTTCCCTCTTGTATGTTCACCAATTCAAACCGTTGGAAGTGGGTTTTAATTGCTTGGAGGACCACACGCAACTTTCACAAAAGGATGACAGCTCGCAGATATAGTTGCAACAAAAAACATCTGGCATGTTTTTGAGATATGATTTTAACAAAAACCATAACTCCTCTTGTAAGCTAAAATCAACACACAAAAAGCTCAAAGCACACTTGTAATTTTTTAGTCATCAAAATCAATTATACACCATGACTAAACATGGTTAAATCATAATTTAACATTAAGAGGTGATTAACCCAATTTTTGGTGAACAATCTCCCCCTTTTTGATGATGACAAATTATTGTTGATTTCTTTTGTAACAAAGGTTTTAAAATATCTCCATAATTTTAAAAGCTCCCCCTTTCAAAAATATTTTTGTAATTCAACAAGGATCAATTTTGAAAACAAACTAAAGCATTCCCTGTGAATTTTATCTTGGCATACTAAGCCAACAACCTCTCCTTTTGGTTTTCGATTTCTGCATAGGAGATTAGTCGAATGTATAGAAAAACACGAAGTAGCGAAGCATTCATAGTTTGTAAATTTTTGTTTTTGACAGAAACCAAATCGCAGTTATAAGTGTTGGTTTTTGATAAAAACCAGATTTCCCATTTCCACTCATCCTGCATCAAACTTAATTAGATTGATCAAAAGTGTGATTTTAACAACAACCATATTGCAATAATCTCAGTATAATCAATCAACAGCATCAACTATTTCTCTGTAATCCCTGCATAATCAATCAAGTCAAAAATCGAATATATGGTTTTTGAGAGAAACCATAAATCGAATAGATGCTTTTTGACAGAAACCATATCCATACATGTTCATGCATAATTATCAACACCACAATTTCTCCCCCTTTTTGCATCAGCAAAGAGGGGATAAGATCATAGGAATATAGCAAAGATCATGCAATTCAAAATATTCAAAAGAGTAGAGTAATTATCCAAAAGTTAAACTTAGAACATAATATCCAAAAAGATAGAAAATATTCGAGCATAGAACAAACCAAAATAAGAACCAAGATATAAAACTAATGTGAATGCAATGCTTGAGTCCTAAAGTATTATATCTAGAAAGGCTTCATTCATCATCAGATAGTGCTGGAGAAGGCAATCTGGAAAGAACCAGCCCAAACTGTTCCATCATATCAGCCTTGAGTTCTCTTACCTCATCACGGAGAGCTCCAAAATCAGTTTCCAGAAAGCTGACACGAGTGGCAAGATCATTCAACTAAGTCTCCTTGTTGTTTGCCCTAGCCCTGATCACTTCATATTTTCCACTAGAGGTAAGTTTGATACCCATCTTGGACAAAGTTTTTCGATCAATCTGTCCAAGTTGCACGTGAATGGCAGATTTGGTTGATTTCACACCAAATCTTCTTGCAATTAGTGTAATTAGCAAACCATGACTCTTTGCTTTGTACAAAGCAATGTGATGCAGCATCTGGTATGCGAGGCAAATAGGACTCTTCTTCATCATGCAAGCTATCAGCCACAAGTCAGCATTAGAAATATCGGCCAAATGCCAAGGCCGTGGCATAATCACTCTTGTGAGCATGTACATCATCGCTCGAGCAAGAGGATTGGTGTGCTGATATTGTCCTTTCTTGGCTAATCCGTAGACTGTCTTCACTTGCTGACCGTAAGTTGGAGCACCAACAACATTCACTCTTAACCCTGTATTATAGTGCTTGATGGTCCCTTTCTTTAGTTTCAATACATCATATATGATATCAGCTGTGATCTTGATTTTCTTGCCTTGAACAGTGGTTTCCACATACTCAACCACTCCTTTTCTGTCCTTCTACACCCGCAGATTCTCGTAGAACTCAATCACTATCATCTGATCTGCTTGAACCTTCAAAGTAGCCAAGTAATCCAGCCTGTTAGAACCTATGTCTTCATGGTTCACTTATTACAGGTTTTGATAAATGACAAACCAAGATCATAACCAAGATGAAGCAAAAAAGAAATCAAGCAAACAAGCACTCAACCAAAGTGATCAAGAATTCAAGTGAAGATATGATCAAGAGTTGAAGTGCAAAGAAGAGCAAGAGAAGTTAGGACCCATTTGTACAAGGTA
>JAKUCV010004053.1:55359-80177 GCA_028386065.3 Turnera subulata | reverse complement strand
AAAAATCTGATCTCAATCACTCACACCCAAAGGTTCATTAGTGGAGGTGAATGGCCAACACCTTGGCCCCATTGCCCACCATTATATGTCTTAACATAATAATGTTCCACTAATCCTTGTCAGCATGCACAGCACCTAAAGAGGCACAATTATGCAGACAATAAGTGAACCAACCAGCCCAAAACGACCTGGTTCAACCATGGTCCAACCACGGTCCAACCACACCCGGTCCATCCATGGTCCAACCACGGTTCAACCAACTGCTCGAATCAACGGTTCTATGTGTGTGACCCTGTAGGCATTTGTAACATCCGGCAATAATTGTAAAATGTCATTTTACAATTATAAGCAAAGAGCGGCGTCTAGCAACACATCATTGCTACCCGAACGACAAGATCAGTACTGATTCTCTATGCCTCGGAACATGTCATCGTCCTTTCGTCCCATTATCAGGATCAAACACGAGACATGGAGTATGTCAATCTCGTATATGTTTAATCTCGGTTTCTTGATCCTCGAGTTAACTGTGTAAAACGGATACCAATGATATCACCATATCATAATCCGAGCACGGTCGTGCATTTACAGTTCGACTCTATCAAGAAACCATCCGATAATATACCCGTTATATAGGTCGGAGGAATCCCCTCTTGACTCATCAAAACCCACTACATAATCATCATATACCCAATGATTACCCTTATTTCCACCCAGTTACGGATGACTAGGAATAATATCAAAGTACATGACTCATATGTTGGGAACCTTGATGATCTCAGGTCGGAGGACAATTACATCTATAAGAACTACTAATGACATACATATAACGTTCCATGTAGGGTTCTTATGTGGGTCGGTCCAGTCCACAAGTTCTCTAACTTGTACCCGTATGTAGAATTCATATCAAATATGCAATTCTCAACATACGCTAGTCTTAATTTATTATTACAACCCATCCGTAATAATAATCGACTAGGGACATTTAAGAATATGAAATATTCTAGGGTTATAAGTATGTGCAAGCGTTTCTCTCATAAACGATACTTATTGGAATAACCTTAATGTGTATACATGACTACAAATAATCATCCATGATTGGCTTTTGGGCATATTACACTAACACCCTGGGCTTAATTTCTTAATTATGTTTAATTATTACGTTTCTAATATGTTTAATTTCCGTTCTTCTGGGCTAAGTAATAATAGGCCCATATCCTATTTTATTTACCAATTTTATTCTTATATATATTACTAACGATATTTCATTGGCTAAATAATATTAGATCTTAATTTATATTTTTGGCTATATATATATACGTGAGTTTATTCTAATATGTCCTTTTGGGCTAAATTAATATTAGTTCCCTATCAATTATTTCTACCGATTTTATTCTTAAATATAACTCATGTAAAATTTATTTTAAGACTAAATTATATTTTATTAATTTATCAAGAAATATTTTATTAATGGCAATATTATTTTGAAATATTAATTTATTAACAGTTATAATATTTCTGCCCAATGATTTTGTTATATATTAAATCTAACTACTTAGTATGTACAAGTTTTGAATTGTTATTATCAAATAACCGTTGTACTTTATAACGAGCTATGGTATCGTTATTATTTTTATTCTATCTATAATTCTCAGTTATATATGTATATATACTACAACAATGTTTTATACCATATATAGTATATATTAAATTCTTTCAGATGGTAATATTTTCTAATTGATGGTTTATTATCAAATATAATATTCAAATATCATTTTCGCGTATTTATCGTTTTCACAATTTTATAATCATTGGCTACTAAACAAATACGTATTTAATACTATTTTAATCGAGTACAAGTACTTTATGGAATATTATATACTTAGTAATATGATTTCTTATATATGATTTAAACAACGTATTTATGAGTATGTATTTTCTTATCTTAAGCGACCTAAGGGCCGGGATATCGGCTTGGGCGCTCGATTTCGGTTTTTGATTTAATCAAATACACTTGATATAACCGTTGGATTAAATTAATTACCACCAAGTTGGAAGAACTGTTTGGTAATAAGATAATTATTGAGATAATAAAATGAACAGAAAAGCCGTCTAAATGCTGTTAAACCGGTATCATGCATAATCATCTTGTTGTGCATTATAAGTGATTATTGTGTTCCTATATATACATATAGGGTATCGAGGTTTGACCGGATAGCAATTTCAGAGACACATCAGGTGAGGATGGATAACCCTTGTTATGTTGCCTGTAATACTTTGTGTGTTTGGTTGTTTGAATGAACTGCGGAAATATTCACTGTTGATTACTTGTCTGCTATGGTTATTGCTGTTATGATTGTTGGACTATTGGCCATGGAAAATTGATAATGGATATTGGAAATGGAAAATGGTTAATTGGAAGTTGTGTTGACGACTTTATTGTCACTTGGAAAGTAGTGGTCTGACTCGATGGGTAAAGACTGTTTTGTGGTGGCCTTGACCTGGGTTCTTGTGGAAGCATGTCTATGCTTGGGATGTCTATCCCGTTGATTTATTTAGGATGTCTATCCCGTTGATTTATTTGGGATGTCTATCCCTGGGTTCTCTTGGATTTGGTCTGGCACCCAAGATATGTTGATATCCAGGTCTAACCCCTAACTTGTCCAGTGACGGGGCCCGGAAGATAAAAATTGGTAATAATAATAAATATTCTTTTGGTCTTGGCTCAGTCTTGTTTGAGTTGTACTGTTGTTTTACTTGCCTGTGATTTCTTTACAGTATTACGGTTGCCTGCATATCACTGTTTATCCTTCGTCGGTGAGCACTTCGGACTCACCCCTCGCCTGCGGGGTTTCATCCCGTAGGTTGAGTTGTTTGTAGTGCAGGAACGTACGAGGCAAGCTGCGGCGCACCCCTCGGGCAGGACTCAGATCCATTAATTTGCATTTGGAGTTTTGCATATGTTATTTATATGATTATAAATGCTTCCGCTGTGCTAATGTTGTTATTGAGATTCCCGAAGTCGGGTGTTATGCTATTGTTGTTGGGCCGATTTTCTGTTGTATTACACAGTTTGTGCCACGTGTCGGCACTGTTGTTCGGTAATTACTGTTTGTAGGGTAAATTTAGGTCGGGGTGTTTCATTACATCATAAAGATCCACAAGACTACTGCCATTAAGGCATCAAATTTTTTTTTGGTGGTGCTCACTTTAGTAGTAACTAGTCTCCCATCCGTATATCTTGCAGGTATCATTTTTGCTTTAAAAAGTAAAGTCAAAATTTTCAATAAGAAAAAAATATAAATCTTCCTCTATCGCTTTTGGCTCTCATATTCTTATTTAAATCACCCAAAAAAGGTGAAAAAGCTCTTGATGGAGAAAATAGACCCACAAAATATAGGACTAAACTCACAAAAAAGTAAGACAAAACTCATAAAAAGTGGCACTAAACCCACAAAAAGTGAGAATAAACTTTGAAGAATTAAAAAGAAAAAAAATAATTGGTGAGAGGCATACCATCAGAAAGGGAGTCGTCGTTGGCAGCCCCAATATGTATATATAGGGTTTTTCTATGAGAGAAAGAGAGAAAAAAGAAAAATCCTAATTCTCTTTCAAAGTTACCGTTTGCAATTAATTTTTGTTGTTACCATGTCTTTGAATACATAACAAATTCGATCCATATACTATTTATGGCTGAGAAATTTTATGGTGCTTACTGTGTACTACGTACATGAAGTATTTGTGGGTCCACTTTTACTAGTCACCTCATCCAAAATTAGACATGTCGTTTACCATTTTTATTTTATTAAATATTTTATTTTAAAAATTAAAAACCCTATTTTCCCTCGGCTACAAACTTCTATTCTGGTAATAAAATTATTTCCATTTTGTTGTTTTTGTGATAACAAAATTTATAACTTTTAATGTACCACGTGCCAACTTCTTAGATAGTCATGCGTCAGTCGTCACAACCTTAGAGCACCCTAGGGTAGAAGTCGAAAAGTATACTATTATACAGTGAAACTAGTACAATACCCCCGTGTGTCACACGGGAGTCAATAATGATGCATTAATATTTATTAAGAGAGACAAATCAAATATGGATGTATTAAAACAACAATTTTATTCTCAAAAAAAACAATAATTTCATCCAATTAAGAAAGATTAAATGGTTTTTTTTTTCACAGATAAAAAAATTAATTAGTTAAAAAAAATATAGGATAGAAAAAAAAAGTGATTATGAAAATTTACAATACTACTCACCTATATGAAAACATACAATCTAAAGGTAAATTATTTTAAGAGTTTGATTTGGAAAAAAACTATATTAGTAAGAGAGAGACTGCATGCATTCAGTAAAACTAATAAATTTTATTATTATATTAAAAAAATATAATTTGAATTAAAAAAATAAAACTTCAATATCACTATTTTTAAAAAGAGAAATAATTTAAAAGAGATTATTTTGAAGTAATAATTTGAATAAAAAATCAAAAAAGCCTCAAACAATCAAACATCTAACTAATATTGAGCCACATGTCCTTTTCATATCCTTTTAAATTGTCATGTGTCACTACTTTAATCACTCTTGGATGTGAAAATTTAGATAATCCATTATCAGTGGATATGCCACCGCCCTGTGCTCTAATAATTATTTCCACAAAATCTTAGCGTGCCAATGAAAATAAAACCTCTTAAGATGTAGATTTGGTTTTTCGAGTAAATCGAGTTAAACAGCTCAAACAAGCGGGTTTTATAGTATTTCTGTGTCGCAAAATATGAATAAACACTATTAGAGCTTTTATTCTGGACCAAACATAAACGATGGCCCTTCCTATCGTATGCAGCCTTCAGGAAAGGATGTAGTCCACTATTTCTGTTAATGCTAAGACTACTATATTAATTTCGTTCAACTGTTCTCCAGATGCAAAGAAGAAAATAATTGCACTCATAGTGACGGGAGACATGGGGTGGTCACTCCTAAGCTTTTAAAATCTTTATATGGGTCTTTTGAAAATGTGGGTGGTCATCCTAATTTTTAATTTTTTTCATATCAGTCTATTAAAATAAAATATTTTGTATTATTTAATTTATTAATTTTAATTAAATTTCAGTGTTAGATACATATCAGTTTCAAAGTTTGTAAATGTAACAATTTAGGTTTCTAGATCTAAAAAAAATTCATAACAATAATATAGATAATTTTTTATTTATAATTCATAACTTATTAGTTAATGCAAATAAATTTATTCCGAATCAAATAATTAATTGCATACTAAGTTATAATTATTTTTATATTAATTATATTTTTTTAAATGACGTTTTTATTATTATAATTAGTTTTATAAATATTTTAATATTTATCATATATCATTTAATACATGAACATTTAGCCGAAAATTTTCTGGCTTGTCTATGCACTATAATGCAATGAGTATCACACTAAAAAAATTAATAGAACGTCATAGAAAAATTCATTAACTGAATGATGTGATTGAATTGTCCGTGTACATAGTTTTCCAACCAAAAAAATGGTTAGCCCCACTTTCTTTTCCAAAATTTTCAAACTTCCAACAGATTAATGCCACGTTATTGCCATTAACAATCCCATTAACTATTTCAAAAACTAGCTAGTGAAGAGACCTGACAGAGCGACTGCTGATGCGCGGTGGCGCACTGCCTTTGGTGAAGCTGCTGTGATCCATATTTCACAGACCAAGTCAGATCACTCTCCGCTTCGGATTAATTTGGAGGCCTCTTCCCAACATAACTGAGCAAATCCTTTTCGATACCAGGTGGCGTGGTCTACTCATAATGACTTCCCCGCCTTGGTTGCCGGCAGCTAGGATTTGACTCAGCCTCTTAGTACCACCACGACACGTCTTGCTAGAACTCTCTCTTCATGGAATAAAGAAAAATTTGGAAATGTGTTTCATAGAAAGGCAAGGCTGTTGCGTAGGCATTCAACGCGCCAGAGATAATGACTCCTTCTCTGTCTCCCTTCTTAATCTTGAAAAGCAATTGCAAAATGAGTATGAATTGGTTCTCCACCAAGAAGAGCTTATATGGTTCCAGAAATTCCGTAGCCAATGGATTCAATGTGAAGATCGCAACACTTCCTACTTCTACGCGTCTACAATTATCCGACGTCAAAGAAATCGTATCCATGGACTCAAGTTTGGTGACGATTGGAATTTTGATCTCACTATCCTTAGACAAGAAACTGTGGCATTTTATCGAAATCTGTATTCCTTGGAGAACCCCGTGTTTACTCAGTATCCTTGGAGGGGCATGTTTCCCCATACTCTGCCCAATGACTTAGTGAGGCTCACACATGCAGCCACAATGGATGAGGTACACAAGGCCCTTAAGGATATGAAGTCATATACGGCATCGGGTGTCGATGGTTTTCCTGCGGGTTTTTTCAGCAGCATTGGGATATAGTCAAGGCCAACTTGTGTGAGTTTGTCAATTCTGCTCAGTCATTGGGCTTGTTCGACCCTTCTCTCAACAAGACTCTTTTGGTCCTAATGCCTAAGATTGCATCACCAGAGGTTCTTTCTCATTTTCGCCCGATTAGTTTATGTAATGTCTCGTATAAGTTGCTTTCTAAAGTTATTGTTAACCGTCTGAAACCACTTATGTGTTTTCTAATGTTGCCTTTTTAGTCCTCTTTTGTTCTAGGTAGACAGATCATGGACAATGTTATTGTGGTCTAAGAGATCATCCATTCTATGCATATGCGAAAGGCCAAGAAGGGATTTATGGCCATAAAAGTTGATCTGGAGAAGGCGAATGATAGAATCTGCTGGGATTTTGTTGAGGATACTCTCCAGGATACTAGCCTCCATGCACCTCTTATTTCCCTTATAATCTTTTGTCTTTCCACTAGCTCCATGTAGGTACTCTAGAATAGAGAACTCACCAGCACTTTCTCTCCTGCACGTGGGCTCAGACAGGGAGATCCTTTTTCTCCTTATATTTTTGTCCTTTGTTTAGAACGTTTATCACAAACTATTTGCTCTAAGGTCAATAGTAATCTCTGGAGGCTAGGTAGTATTAAGAGAAATGCCCCATCTATTTCTCACATGTTCTATACAGATAACCTGGTTTTGTTTGCTGAAGCATCGGTGGGGCAAGCAGGCATTGTTACACAATGCTTGGACGAGTTATGCTTGAGCTCTGGTCAGCGTGTTAATCGTTCCAAGTCCATGATATATTGTTCCCGCAATGTATCTAGAGGACTGGCAAATGTTATTAGCAACAAGTGTGGCATTTCTTATTGATAACCTGGGCAAATATTTGGGCACCCCACTCATCCATGGGCGTACTAGTGCTCATCTGTTCTGTTCTATTACCGAGAAGATTGATGATAAGATTCAGAGTTGGCAAGTTAATACTCTTTCATCTGCAGGCAGACTAGGGCTGAGCATAATTACCGTACCGAGAATTTTGAACCGATATCGACGGTATCGGCTCGAAATTTGCTGGAAGTTAGAGCTACCCTTTATTCTCCTACCGAGCCGAATGGAAGGGTGGATGGAATCGGTCGGCAGGCTTTCGACCCGTCAGTATTCGGCACAGGCCGATACCGACAAGCCTATGTCATACATCCCTAGCCTGGCCAGCCAAACCCAACCCAACCCTTTCCCAATCCAATTTTCTCCCAAGACCCAACCCAAAACCACTAAACCTACCAGTCGACCCATACCCAAATACAACACAAAACAGAAAATTTAACCCTAAAAAATTAAAAACCTAATCCTCTCTTCTCTCTATCTCTTTCTCTCACGACTCTCTCTAAAAAAAAAAGCCTAGCCGCACCACCGCAGCCGCCGCCCCTTGCAACCTCCGTTCTATTGGTCTCACTGCCGTGCATGCCACTGCTCCGGGTGCAAATCCTTTCCCTCCTCTCTATCTCATCTCTCAATCAATCTAAACCCTTCGGTTGTTCTCCGATCGAAACCTTAAATCCCCAAATCGAAACCTTAAATCCCCCAATCGAAACCCTTCGGCCCCTCCAATCGTTTTGTTGAAACCTATTCTTCGATTTGAAACCCTATGTTCTTCTCATATTGACAGATTCTGCCCGAGGGATGATGGTTTCTGGATTTTGGTGATGGCGCAACCAACAGTTTCATGGATTATTTTTTGGATTTTGGTGATGCACGGTGCACTTTGCTTGGCGACGGTGCCCACCTCTGTCCAATGGAGGAGAAATCGTGGGGGGGGGGGGGGGGGGGGGGGGGGGGGGGGGGGGGGGGAGGTTGGTTTGAGTTTTGGGATGAGGAGAGGGTTCATGCTTTGGGTTTTTGTTGTGTTTGGGGTCTGATTTGATGGGTAAGGATTTCATGATTTAATCCTCAATTCCCAATTTGATTCAAACCCTAATGCCCCAATTCCCCAATTAAAACCTTAATACCCAAATTTCCTCTATTTTCTACCAATATCAATTGATCAGTATATATAATTATTTGTAATCTTTATGCTTAAATCGTCGTTGGATTTCTGGATATTGATTGATGTAATTGCAAATTTGTTTTTTTTTTGTTCTGTGTTTATTGGTTTTGTTATGAGATGTAAGGTGTTTTTAAGAGTTCGGTTAATGCCGATGTCGACCGAACCGACGTCGGTGTCAGTCGGTATCATGCCGATCGGCACAAGAGGAAATATGGCACAGCGTCGATCGGAAAATTAGGCTTTCGGAAAAGTCGGTATATGAATATATCGGCACGGTATATACCGTACCGACGTTTTGCTCCCCCCTAAGGCAGACTAATGCTTACTAAATCGGTTTTGTAGCCATTCCTACTTACTCCATGCAGATGATCTCTCTCCCTGTCTCTATCTTTGATGATGCCGACAAGAATTCATGCAAGTTTCTTTAGGGTTCTACGGTAGGCAATGTGAAGCCGTCGTTGGTGAATTGGCACACAGTTTGTGCACCCAAGGTTCAAGGAGGACTTGGACTCCGTAAGATGAGACAAGCTAAAGAGGCACTCCTAGTTTAGCTTGCATGGAAGTTCCTCACGAACTCAGATTTTTTGTTGGCCTGACTCCTTAAGTCGAAGTATGGTGCAGGGGCTGAGACTTTTCCTAAAGTGGTGTCTGGCAATGGATGCTCCCCCATGTATGGCGTGGTCTTTGTAAGGCATGGCCCACTCTTTAGAGAGGAGCATCTTGGATCTTGGGGAATGGCACCAATGCTCATTTTTGGACTGATAACTGGTTGAGGGAACAAGGGGATCTCAAATCCCACGGTCTACGGATATTACCAGATGACCACTTCCATCGTGATATCGCGTCCTATGTGTTGGCCGACTGCACTTGGGACATGAACTCCCTTCGCCATCTACTGCTTCCTACCATACTAAGGATTTTGGCACTCTCGCCCACCCTCACACCCAATGGCGGCGAGGATAATATCTTATGGGAGCATACCGCTTTTGATAGTACGCCACCAAGTCTACGTACGAGCTGGTCTATAACGGCCTTGTTTTGCCTCCTCCAGGCCCTTGGAAGCATGTATGGAGATGGCGAGGTTTACCTAGAATCCGGACTGTTCTATGGCAACTTGCCCACGATGCACTCCTCACTAATGCTACTCGGGTGTATCGTCATATGACCACAATTGATACCTGCCCTTGCTATTCTCTATACCCTGAGACATGTCTTCACGCCCTGCGGGATTGTGTATATGCTCAGGCTGTATGGCACCACTTGCTTAGTCCTAATGCTTGGCCTCTATCTTTTACTGGTGGTAGCTCGTTCGAGTGGATAGTGTCGGCACTGAGCAATCCTCTGGAGTGCTACTCACGATGTCCTTAGCCATTGCTGTCCGGTGTAGGCGTCTGGTTCATCTGGAAGGAGCAGAACGAGCGTTTCTTCCAGCAGCCAGCAACTGTTGTGGACCCAAAGAAGATGGCTGAGAGAATCATCTCCTTCAGCTACCACATTTGACGAGAGCAGAAGCAGCACAGCCTCGCCGGCCTATCCCCTCCACCCTACTTTGTTCCGGTTCGGTGGATTCCTCCGAAGCTTGATGGTTGAAGGTTAATACAGATGGAGCAGTTCATAGACCCTGTTGTCGGGCTGGTGCAGGCGGTGTATTTCGCTCTTCTGATGGCAAATGGGTCTTGGGTTTTACACATGACCTCCTTCCGTGTAGCCATTTCATGGCTGAGCTTTGGGCAGTCTACGATGCCTTGTGAATAGCTTGGAGCTCAGGCTATCTTCACCTCGTCCTTGAGGTTGACAATACCGAGGTGACGGTGCTCATTAGCGCACAAAGCAACAATCGCCTCCACTCGTTACCACTAGTAGAATGTATCTGTCACGCCCCCACCTAAGCGCGACCGGCCAGGCACCGTGTGCACCCACATCGTGCCACATAAGGCACCCCATGGCCTATAATCGTCACTATATAAGCTAGTCGCCTTTGCCTAGCGGGTTACTAACCAAAACTCAAGCACAGTGTAAACGGAAGCAAAACAACATGCGCAAAGGCAACATAAGATACTAATTATATAAAACTCGTTTATTAAGCCACATCCACTAACGTTATAAAATTCTTGCTACAAGGGTCACTACCCTTATAATCCAAGTTATAACCTCTTTAGCAAATTATTACAGTTTAACAACCAATTAAATGAGAATCTCGACTATACCCATCGACCTACTACCCGTATACTCATTCTCGCACCTGCAAGACAAGGGGAGGAGGAGGGGGGTGAGTATAAAACTCAGTAAGCAAATGTGCACACAAGCAGTAACCACCCAAAGCATGCAATGCATAGCAAACATGCCACCAACCAGCAAGGTATCCGGTTGATGTCTATGAATTATACACACATTTTGGGCCTTTAGTTTATAGATTTGGGCTTTGTTTTATTAAATTATTATTTATTTAGTTAGTTTTTCATTTAGTTTTGATTTAATAAACTCTTCCTTAAATTGAAAGGATTTGGAAGATTTGGATAAATTCTGGAAGGTAGAGATAAGATGATTAATTATCCTGGATAAGATTTGAAGACAATATGTGGATTTATCCTCCTATCCGCAACCTGCCTGTGCGGAGCATTTTCAGCTGTGCAGAAGTTCACATTTCCATTATCCAAGATTATCTTCCAAGGATATTTTGAAGATATTGTTTGAATTTGAATTAGGATTATTTATTTGTTATTTATCCATGTAATTAAATTCAAAAGGTTTGTTTTTGAATTTAATTAGATTAGATCCTAGTTTTGAATTCAAAAGAGAGAAATCCTAACCATCCTTTCCTAGCCTATAAATACCTAGGCATTCTATGAGGAAGGGACACACTACATACACTTCACACTCTCTCATTCTCTCATTCTTCCATTCTCCCTCAAATTCAAGAGGAATTCTTCATCAGTTCTTCAAGAAAGAGGAAGGAAATTCAGCTTAGAAGCTTAGTTCAAGTTTGTCTTCAACTTTGATTCTTATAACTACTTGTTCAATGCCTGCAATCAAAATTCATGAGTATTTTCTTCTCTCTTACTATGTTGAGCTAAGTCTTTAAAGTCCAGGAATTAGGGGAGGTAGCTTGTCTATTCTATGATGCATATGTTTTAATAAATTGCTTCTAATTCCTGAATATTATATTGTTCATTGATTCAATCCTAGGGCACTTAACTATGCTATTTAACTGGCCATTAGATAGTATAAATTCTAGGTAGAAGAATGTTAAGTGACAACATCAATTGACTACTGGAATTGCATAGGTTGAACACTAGAAACTTGCCTTGAGGAAGGATGACCTTCTAGTGAAGAATATTTGCTTAGGTTGACTGTGCATTAATGCCTTAGTTATTTCTTCGCTAGTGAACCCGAAGTTGAGATAGCTAAGTAGGGTTTAAGTCTCGCCATGAGAGTGGGTTATTTATTCTGCATTATTCAACTCATCTTTCAATGAACTTAGGAAATTCAGGAGCAAGGTCAATTTACAGTTGCATAGTCTGCTTATGCATGCTAGCTGCATGATCTATCTGTGCATGATTTTAAAGTGAAGCGTCAAGAATAGGCAAGTGAGCCCCCAAAGTCCTAGACAACTTTTGAATATTGAGAATCCATCTTTTATTATTTTAGTTATTTACTTTCTTACTCAAAATCAAATCTTTATTTGCTTAGACGATCACAAGTTATTAAGCAATTAGTAATTAACCTGGTCCCAGAGGACGACCTTGATTGCTACAACTATCTGAGCACTTGCAGATTAGCGTTCAAGTTTTTGGCACCGTTGCCGGGGACCGGCGTTAATATTAATTGTCTTAGTAATTAGGTCAATCTAGGCCTGTTACTACTTACGTTTTCCTTCTGTTTCTTTTCCACAGGCTCTAGCAGGTGTATGATCAGGACAAGAAGTAAGGGACCACCTTTACCACTTGATCCTGAAATTAAGAAGACGTGCAAGCTTCTCCGAAAACTACGCCTGGAGAAGAGAGCTGAAAAAGAAGAAACAGACTCATCAGAAGAAGATATGGGAGACAACACTTTGAGGGGCAACAACATACCTCCTCGTGTTGAGGGCGATGAAATTCCTCCTAGAGGAGGAACAGATGGGCAAGTTGATCCTCCTGCTCATGCAGCAAATCAAAGGCCGCAACTGCAAGACTTTATCATCCCAAGGCCTGAGATCTTGCAACCAAGTATTGTTCGCCCAGCTATTCAAGCGAACAACTTTGAACTCAAGCCTGCTCTGATCAGTATGGTTCAAGGATCACAATTTAGTGGATCAGCTTTGGATGACCCCAATACGCATCTTCAAAGTTTCCTAGAAATATGTGATACTTTGAAGATGAATGGAGTGACCACTGATACCATTCGCCTTCACCTATTTCCATTCTCTCTTCGGGATAAAGCAAAGGCATGGCTTAATTCTTTTCCAGCTGGAACCTTTCAGACGTGGGAAGCCTTGTCACAAGCCTTTCTATCAAAATTCTTCCCACCAAGCAAGGCAATCAAACTCAGAAACGAGATTTTAACCTTTGCTTAGAAGGATGGCGAATCTCTATATGATGGATGGGAGCGGTACAAAGACTTGCTCCGAAGGTGTCCACATCATGGTCTGCCAGACTGGATGGTGCTAGAAACATTTTATGCCAACATAAGTGAGTCAATCAGGGGAACTATAGATGCTGCAGCAGGAGGAGCAATAATGACAATGCCAATCAAAGAAGCCTTCGAGCTTTTAGACCGAATGTCAGCTAACACTTTCCAATGGCCAGTTGAAAGACTGCCCATGAAGAAGGCCGTTGGAGTTTTGGAGCTAGAGGCTGTAAATTTGTTGCACTCAAAGGTGGATTTTCTTTTTCACAGCCTAGGAGGAAAGGCAACCCAGGGACCGTGTGAAAATTGCGGGACTGCTCATGCAAAATCTGCTTGCCCCAACCAGAATGAAAGTACTTGGGGTGGTCAGCAAGGCAGTAGTAGAGGACCTCCAAATGTTCCTCAAAGAAGACCTAATCCTCTGCCTCAACAATCGACTCCACAGCCACAAAGAAATGACATGCAATCATTTATGTATGCATTTATGGAAAGTCATCGCCAACAGATGGAAAATCAGCACCAACAGATGGAGGCTCAGCGTCTACAATTGGAGTTCCAGCAAAGACAAACAGAGCTAATAGCTAATCTAACCTCTGAGATTAGCCAGCTGAAGACGCAACTTGCTGGGAGCAAGAACAAGTTGCCTGGGCATACTGAAGTAAATCCTAAGGAGCAATGTTGTGCAATAACACTACGTAGTGGAAATCAGTATGAGATGATTGCACCAACTAAGCACAAGAAGTCTGTGCAAGAAGATAAAAAGGAGCAACACAGCCAGACTTAGCAAGAGAAGGACTCTGAAGAAGCACAACCAAAGAAAGAAGAAGAGGTAAAGCCATATGTTCCCCCTATTCCCTTTCCTGGAAGATTGAAGAAAGCCAAACATGATCAACAATTTGGCAAATTCTTAGAGGTGCTTAAGAAGTTGTATGTGAATATTCTATTCACAAAAGTCCTTTCTGAAATGCCTGCTTATGCCAAATTCTTGAAAGAGATCTTGTCAAGGAAGAGAAGTCTAGAGGAGAATGAAACTATAGCATTAACTGAGGAATGTAGTGCTATTATCCAAAATAAGCACATTCCAAAGTTAGTAGATCCTGGGAGTTTCTCAATCCCTTGTAACATCGGCAAGATTAGCATCAAAAGGGCGTTGTGCGATTTGGGAGCAAGTGTTAGTGTCATTCCACTATCCATAGTTAAGAAGCTGAATATGGGGGATATAAAGTCAACTTCGATCTTACTGCAGCTGGCAGATCGTTCGATCAAACGTCCTGTTGGTATCCTTGAAGATGTCCCTGTGCAAGTTGGAAAGTTCTTCATCCCGGTGGACTTTGTTGTCCTCGATGTGAAAGAGGATACTAAAACGCAAATTATTTTGGGACGTCCATTTTTGGCAACAGTAGGAGCAATAATTGATTTTCAAAATGGGAAGTTAACCTTCAAGATTGGATCTGAAACAGTCAGCTCTGACGTTTTACAAGCAGAGAAAAACGACTTTTCAGGTCATTCGTGCTATTGTCTTGAAGTGATTGACGAAGCACGAAAACAATCTTCTTCGCAGTTATGGATCCCATTTTGGCATGCACAGCCAGTAGTAGAACCGCAAAAGATCGAAATGCTGCAGAAGTTGCTTGTGCCCTTCAATTGGAAGTCTTATCTCCTACCACAAGAGGCAAAGTGAAGAATTTTAAAGCTTCAAAATCTATGCAAAATCTGCAGCCTCTCCTTGATCCATACTAGGATGGTGAGTGTGGGGTCCAGCTACAGGACGTAAAAGAAGCGCTGTGTGGGAGGCAACCCATATTTCCTGTTTGTATGTTCTACATGCAAATTGAAGGCAACAACGATGGTATTTCTGCCGGAGTTTGCAGTACACATCCAGACTGTGTAGGCACAAACAGGTTCTTCGTATCTTATTTTATGCTTTCATTTCGTAGATTCTTGGTCAGTGAGGACACTGTCCAAAATAAGTTTGGGGGTGCATGTTCAATTTTTCGTTTTTTTCCTCATTTTAATTTTGAGTAAATAGTTTTTTATGTCCCTCCACTTTATAGATTTTATATTTATTGTCCCTCTTTGTTTTTTTTCACTCATGTCGTCCCTCAACTCTTGATTTACCAGGTCAGGTGGTCCTCTTTACCTGCTGCAGCACGTTAGTAGCTGTGGAGCTGACACGTGGCAGTGGGGCCCATGATCTGCATATTTTTTTTTTATTTTTATCCTTTTTTATATTTTTCCAAAAATTTAAGCCTTAAAAATCTTTATTTAAATTAATTTTTTTTAGAAAATAAATATTAATTTCTAAATATGCATTGAGAAAGAAATTAAATATGATCATCATCTCACTTAATCCCTCTATAATATTCCGGTTAACGAAATTGAACAAAATTAACCAAAATTAGAATAAAAGAAAAACTAAAACAATGAGAGAGGCATATCTAATTCTAACCTATAAATTAAAAAAAAAAACAAACAGTGGAGGATACCAGTATATAATGAAGGAAATTAAGATTTATTTATTTTAAAGGATTTTAAAAATAAAATTTGATTAAAGAAAAATAATTAAATAAATAAGTTGTGTGTGGGCCCCACTGCCACTTGTCAGCTCCATAGCTATCAACCTGCTGCAGCAGGTAAAAAGGACCACGTGACCCGGTAAATCAAGAGTTGAGGGACGACATGAGTGAAAAAAAAACAAAGAGGGACAATAAATGCGAAATCGATAAAGTGGAGGGACATAAAAAACTATTTACTCTTTTAATTTTTCGTTTTACTTTTTCATTTTTATTTTCTTTTATTGCAAATAATTTAGGCCCTAACTTTAGTTTTTAGCTTTTACTTTCTCTCTTCTTGAATTTTGCTGACAATTGGAATATTGATGTATCAGGATATACCACTTTTACTTCAAAATTTAATTGTGCCAACTTGATAGATTCCTCTTTCTTTGCCTTAAACATGTTGGAAACAACTTTAATAACGCGTAGCCATATGATTAGTTCTGCCTATTATACCTCTGCTTTTCTAACTCTTTTTGACGTTATCTTTAATCTTAGAACAGAATCACTGGACCAATCAAGGCAAAATTTGGCATAGGACATTTGATAAACGGATGTGATAAAGGCATTT
This sequence comes from Turnera subulata, assembly GCA_028386065.3. Taxonomy (NCBI): domain Eukaryota; kingdom Viridiplantae; phylum Streptophyta; class Magnoliopsida; order Malpighiales; family Passifloraceae; genus Turnera; species Turnera subulata. Next base: position 63,986 of record JAKUCV010004053.1, on the reverse strand, counting down.
CCTTCTTTCACTTACTTCACTTTTCTATAAACACTTTCTAACCTTTATTTTATTTTTCCATTGTCACAATTTTTGGGCCTTTTCACGATAACCAATATTTCTTTCATACCCGCACAGCTACCTTACTCCCATTGAGCCCACCTTGGCTATCGTTTATTTTTCTTTTTAAACTAACCCATTTTTCACTTTGAGAAAATTTATTATTTGTTCAGTCAAATTTTTGAAGGAATTTTGGCGATCGGCTCACAAAGCACAACGCGCTTATATGATTTTCCGTCTATTGTGCTTTAGGATGGACATTTGAAGATGAAGGTAGTTTGGGAAGTTTAGCTGAAAATAAAAAGAAAAAAAAACAACAAAATGAAAACCACTCCCCAAAAAGGGTTTCCACAAAAAAAACAACTCAAAAAAAAAAAAACAAACAAACAAAAAGAAGAAACCTCAGCATAACTTCCCTATGCATCCTATCCTAATAAACAGAGCACAACCTCCTTATGTAGTTTGAGCCAATCCCTGAAGATGTTTACCAGCATATAGACTGATATGATGAATTTTTCTTGAGTGACATTTTTGTTTAGCCTTTTTCCTTTTCTTTTTAGCCCTAAACTAGCCCATTACAACCGTACGCAAAGTCCTTTTGATCCAATTTGAAAAGAGTCATATTTATTAGAGGAGATTGGAAAAGTGATTCTGCTTATGAGATTTGTTTTTCTAAAAAAAACTCAAAATAATCTTTTCAAGTGTTAGTAGGCGGAATATGATCTATCTGGTTATGCATCGTTAGATTTTGGGACTGACATGTTTTTGGTATTTGATTTGAGGAATAGGTTGGGTTGGCACCCCTTTTACTACTTGCACGACTATCCTGTGCATTTCTATTTTTAGTTTCAGTTGACTTGAGAAGTGAGGCTTTTCACCCTTGTCCTCAATTTTCAATGATTTTTGCTTAGGGACAGGCAAAGATTCAAGTTTGGGGGTGTTGATGTGTATGAATTATACACACATTTTGGGCCTTTAGTTTATAGATTTGGGCTTTGTTTTATTAAATTATTATTTATTTAGTTAGTTTTTCATTTAGTTTTGATTTAATAAACTCTTCCTTTAGCTTTTGATGATTTCAGGTTTAAATTGAAAGGATTTGGAAGATTTGGATAGATTCTGGAAGGTAGAGATAAGATGATTAATTATCCTGGATAAGATTTGAAGATAATATATGGATTTATCCTCCTATCCGCAACCTGCCTGTGCGGAGCATTTTCAGCTGTGCAGAAGTTCACATTTCCATTATCCAAGATTATCTTCCAAGGATACTTTGAAGATATTGTTTGAATTTGAATTAGGATTATTTATTTGTTATTTATCCATGTAATTAAATTCAAAAGATTTGTTTTTGAATTTAATTAGATTAGATCCTAGTTTTGAATTCAAAAGAGAAAAATCCTAACCATCCTTTTCTAGCCTATAAATACCTAGGCATTCTATAAGGAAGGGACACACTACATACACTTCACACTCTCTCATTCTCTCTTTCTTCCATTCTCTCTCAAATTCAAGAGGAATTCTTCATCAGTTCTTCAAGAAAGAGGAAGGAAATTCAGCTTAGGAGCTTAGTTCAAGTTTGTCTTCAAGTTTGATTCTTGTAACTACTTGTTCAATGCCTGCAATGAAATTCATGAGTATTTTCTTCTCTCTTGCTATGTTGAGCTAAGTCTTTAAAGTCTAGGAATTAGGGGAGGTAGCTGTCTATTCTATGATGCATATGTTTTAATAAATTGCTTCTAATTCTTGAATATTCTATTGTTCATTGATTCAATCTTAGGGCACTTAACTATGCTATTTAACTGGCCATTAGATAGTATAAATTCTAGGTAGAAGATTGTTAAGTGACAGCGTCAATTGACTACTGGAATTGCATAGGTTGAACACTAGAAACTTGCCTTGAGGAAGGATGACCTTCTAGTGAAGAATATTTGCTTAGGTTGACTATGCATTAATGCCTTAGTTATTTCTTCGCTAGTGAACACGAAGTTGAGATAGCTAAGTAGGGTTTAAGTCTCGCCACGAGAGTGGGTTATTCATTCTGCATTATTCAACTCATCTTTCAATGAACTTAGGAAATTCAGGAGCAAGGTCAATTTATAGTTGCATAGTCTACTTATGCATGCTGGCTGCATGATCTATCTGTGCATGATTTTAAAGTGAATCATCAAGAATAGGCAAGTGAGCCCCCAAAGTCCTAGACAACTTTTGAATATTGAGAATCCATCTTTTATTATTTCAGTTATTTACTTTCTTACTCAAAATCCAATCTTTATTTGCTTAGACGATCACAAGTTATTAAGCGATTAGTAATTAACCTGGTCCCAGAGGACGACCTTGATTGCTATAACTATCTGTGCACTTGCAGATTAGCATTCACCGGTCCTCCGTGATCAAGCCCACGGGTAAGCCAAGTGATGTACTCCGAGCCTACTTGCATGTCTTGGCAGCCATGCACACATGCACGATCATATACCACAGCCTCACGTACGAGGCATAACCGAATAGCCCACAATAATACCAAGCGGGAATAATCCTCTGCAAGGTTCCATAACCTGCCATGTGGCGCACATCACAAGTGCTCACCAATCACACGGTATGTACAAGCCCCGCTTGCACTACCCACATGATCCATTGGCCAACGATCTCCATGATTGCAATGATGCAAATGCAAACGATGCACAGCCCCTTGGGCACAACCAGCAAGCCAGCCATAGGCAAATAACCATTACAGAATGCACCATAGGTGCCAACAGCAAGCAAACCAAGCAATTGGGCCATCTGCCCAGCAAGCACACATTAGCAACTATCACAAGTACGCATCATCTACTTACCTAGCAATTTGGCACAAGAATGCCAATCATTCCTTCCCTTTGGAGCCCTTGGGCATCCTGGGATCATAGAGCCCTGATATACATATGTAAATAACATATTATAACTCAATCACAGCAACTATAGTATGTAAAGCACAACTCAACCTCAACATACCATCCTTACATTAACCCGGGCAGAAACTGCACTGCACCAACAGAAGGTTCACCACGAATTACAAGGCATCTAAAGGCAGAACCAGCTTCGGGCTTCAACATAAGAGTCTTAGCCCTTCCTCTTCTCTTTCCAGATCCACCAAGAACACCCCAATCCGAGTTTTTTAGCTCCAGATATGCCTTCAACAACAATACTGACTACTGCAGACCAATCCTCTTTGAGAGAGCATAACTCTCCCAGTTCTGCTCCAAATCTCACAAACGTGGTGCTATATGAACGCTATAGATGTTAGATAACATTTGGCTTTGGTTTCACTCAATTCCAACCAGTGATTTGGCCAGAATCCTCATTTTAGTGGCTAGGGGTTAGTCTGCCCGACCCTAGGCTCACTTCTCTCCTTTCTCCTCTCTTTCTCTCTTCTCTATCCTTAGCCACGAATTTTTTCTGATAAGTGAGAGGGAGAGCTTCTTTGTTACACCATTAAACCAGATCAAGTAGGTGACTAAGCACTCTTAGCCACCACTTGCCAAGTTGGTGCCACCTCGTGCTTATATTCGGTCCAATCAGCCCATGCTACACAAGCTGCTAGCTTGTATACCCAAAGTCACCAGCACCTTATTCCCAATCCACTTGGCTCACTCTGATTGGTCGGTTTGGAAAATTATGCATTTACCCTCACCGAGCCCAATTGTGCACCGACGGCATCCCGGTGTCCCCGTTGTGCACCGTTTCGTGCCAACTCGAGCCAACGGGTATCTCCGTTGGGCAATTGTGCCTCCAATGCACTAATTGCACCTAATTAATACATTACCAACATAATCCAACCTTTATCAACCGATTATATAGGTCGAGTACTCGGTAACCCTAAACAGGCCATCCGTGCCATCAGGTCACGACGAATCCATTTGCGCACACTAGGCCAAGCCTATGTACACCATTGCCCACACTCTGACACTAGCATATATTACCGAGCCTAAACTCATACCATCATAACCTACACGAGCATCCTCGAAGGACAAGTATCCGACTCTCATCGTATTAGTGTCCCTCTAGACACCAAGGTGTAGCTGGGGTATCACAGTATCCATGAACTCTTGAGGAGGCAGTGGCGGGTTGTCGTCTGCCATGTCTTTCGGGAGGCTAATGGTGTTGCAGACCTACTAGCTAAACGCAACTTATCAAATGTTCCTGCTCTCACGACATTATCCATAGCGCCTAGAATCTGCATGAACCAACTTGTATTTGATGCCTCTATGCTCAAGTCCTTCGTAACTTTATGATGTAATGCTTTCTCGTTTTCATACCAAAGAAAAAAAGTGGGGAGCAACTATTAGGGATCCCTTAAAGAACCACTTTGGAAACTTTATTGCTATTGTGGATCAAATATTTGAAAATTTTGTCAAGAAGCTTTTAGATATATATGTTTAGATATATATGTTTACGTTGCATAAACGTCATGTGGATTAATGGTAAGCGATATGCATATGTTCACCCTCTTTAATATTGTGGTGTATTCCAATTAAATATAAGTTTTTATTAAGTATTCTAATAGACTTGTGATCAAGTATATTCCATTAACTTCCTTTTTTTAAAAAAAAAAGATATATTCCATTAACTTTTTAATGTCAAATTCTAATTTTTTTTCTTTAGGAACGAAATTTCAAATCATTCTTAAGATGTATATGTAGACATTTTTGTAATTTAAAAATTAACAGTCGGACGAGGTTTTGTTGCTAACGTACTTGTCCTTTTATGTTTAGGTCAATTGCATACTTGTAAATAAATCAATTGTATATGTGTACTATATTTATTTTTTTTTTAGAAAAGGGGGCATTCTTCAGTCATATAAAAAAATCTAAAGATCTGAAATTACATAGTTGAAGATCTAATATAGCAAAAGCATAAGAAAAATTCAAGATAACAATTCTTCTTAACCTACTACATAAAAATACACAACGTGATTTATCTCCTTCAATAGAGGATTTACAAAGACACACTACTCGCGACACTCTCACAAGCATCAGATCCAGATCCAGTATGGTCCGTGCAACAACCACCATGCCAACAGGTAAATTTGAGACATATCTGTGGGGGAAAATATCCCTTTGTTGGTAAATTTCTGTAGCAGATAGAGAATCGTTCTTCAAATCGAATCTTCCTCCATGAACTTTGGCTCCCATAGTCTTATTTGAAACACCAAAAAGGTGAGAAAACTCTAGAAGGAGAGAAACCAACTCACAAAAAGTAAGAATAAACCAACGAAACTAAAAACAAAAAAAAAACTAGCTAGTTGAAAGGAATTTTGGTGGGGGCTCACCGCCGGGAGAAAATCGGTGGCAGCCCTAAGTTGTAGATTTAGGGTCTTCTCTAAGAAAAGGAGAGAAAAGAGAAAATCCTAAAGAGAAGAGAAAACCCTTAAATGTATATGAGTACTATATAAATTGGTTTAATTACTTATATTATATAAATTGGTTTATGTATGTCTTCTCGTCCATCCTGTAAATGGCGGAGGTGGCTTTTTCTTTTTCATATGAAATTTTTTTTAGGCCCTACACAAGCTCAAATAATCTTTTTAGAAAATAAAACGTTGAAAATTGAGTTAAAGGAAAGGTATGTAAATTAATGAGCCATGTGTGTGAAACCATTTTCACTTCTTTAAAAAAATAATTTAGCATTAAAAAAACCTTACCTTTTTCCATTTTAAATTTCATAAATTTGTATCTTTTAATGTACATATTTCTACCTGTGTGGGATCCAAAAAATTTTAAAGTGTAAGAAAATGCCAGCTTCACTTTTTTAAAAAATAAATTTAATTTTTTTGGTTTTTAAATTCACCAATTTGAATTTATTAATATATATTTCGATTGGAATCAAAAAAAATCCAAGTGTAAAAAAAAGTTAATGGTGGAAAAAGTTTACAAATATGTATAATTAACCCAAACGTACATGTATGTTCAGCATAAAAAACTCTACTTTCTTTAATGTGCAAACCAATTAAAAAATTGAGAATACTACTTCTGCTGAGGACTGTAATAGAAGCTCTGAAAGTAGACCTGGCAAAACGGGTAGTGACACGACAACACGACACGAACCCGACACGAAATTAGCAGGTATAGGTCAGAGATTTTCAACCCGTTTAGTTAAATGGGTCGACCCGACACGACACGAAAATTAGCAGGTCAGGTCGCGGGTTGACCCGCCAACCCGATAGGTACCTGTTTATGACCCGATTATATTTAGGGTATAAAATTTCAAACTAATTTTTAGGCTTGTTAGACTTAATAGGTAACCCGCGGGTCAACCCGAACCCGACACGATAATAAACGGGTTGGACACGACACGACACGATTATTAAATGGGTCGGGTCGGGTTGAAGATTTGGAACCCGATTACCTGTTCAACCCGACACGAACCCGACACGACAACACGAATTGCCAGGTCTATCTGAAAGGCAAGATCGGGGAGGGCACCAAAGACAGGCCGCTAGATTTCGAGACCTTGTATTTTTATACTTCCAAGTACAATTTCAGTGGTAGATTTGGGTTATTCTATTGGCCCAATACCTTCATGGCAGTTCGAAACAACATACAAGCACATGCTAGAAGCAAACTTCAGGCCCAACTCCAAAATTCTGTACCTGTCCTTTAGGCCTTAGGGTTCCAAATTTTCTTCATTAAGTCACGAGCAAAGCAATGATTTTAACACACTTTTCAAAACACTACCTCCTCCTAGTCCATCATATTTTGTTGATGGAGTTTCTTGTTCTTCCTGCTCCCCACTTCCAGTCTCCATTTTGCACGCTCATCCTATGGAATCCACTCGCTTCTCTAAGATTCCAGAAGAACTTACTAATAACAATTAATTCTCAAGCTTGGAATAAGGATAGTAGAATCCAAAAAAGAAGTTGTTCATGAGGCATATTATTCTACCCAATTTAGGAATAACATCTTTCTAAATGCTACAGCACAAGAAATTGTGGGTGGACTAATGGCCATTTGTTATGATTCAGCTAAGAATTGGGATCAAGAGAGTAGAAGAATTTAGGGATTTAGAAAAGAAAGAGAAGAAACAGAGAAGAAATTCCAAAGAGAAGAGAATGAGATTGAGTATTCTGTTTCATTATCCCAAAATTGATTACACAACCGCCACCTCACTGTTATATTCCCTTATGTTGTTACAAAATAGCCAATAACAAGAACTCAAGAAGACACGTAACTCACTCCCATAACTAAGTATCACTCCCATAACTAAGTAACACCCAACCTGAATTACCCAACGACCCAACGACCCGTAGTACAAATAAGGGTGACTTGTCAAACACTTGTTGGGTCATAACAACTACACTTCCCTTCAAAAGATCCTTGACTCAAGGATCTAATACAAACACAAAATCAACAAGTAGGAAATAGGAAATGAAAGAAGAATGATATCTGTCAAGAACATAAGAACCATCTGCTTCAACATTCTGCAACAGGTAACTTCATTCGGGTAGCCACAAAAATCTTCCAAGACAGCTTCTTTGAACAATATTACCATTGGAACAACACTGGACCATTGAACCAATACTCGCAACACATGAGCACTACTACTTGGCACAGATGATGAGATAAAATTGCCACAGTAATTACCACAGGTTCCACTAGAAATTGCCCCTTTTTTTTTTTCTTGGAACTGGTAGCTTACTACACTCAGGTAATTCCAATATGTACGCTACCAAACCTACCTTCTCCAAAGCCGTAAGTGAGCCATAGTACATAGAACCAAGCTTAACACTCTTGACAACCACATTATTCGGCTTATGAAATTGCAGCTTCAAATGCACTATGTCTCCAATAGTAAACTCCTTTTCTATCCTCTTTGTTTCAGCATAAATCTTCACACGATTCTTGGCTTCCTCCAATTGTTCCTTTAATAGCTGCAAGGTTAGTGCACTGTCTCTCCTCTCTTCTTCAAAGACTAGATTAGGAAGTAGTTGTATAGACATCTATTATCTATTATATATATTAATAGCTGAATCCCTCACTAGGTTTTGACACATAGGATTTTTAGAGTCTTGCTTTTTTGTCATGTGTAGGCTTTGAGGTCTTTGTTTTTTGCCATGTGGAGGATTTTAGGTGTTGTTTGATTGGCCCTTATTTTCATTATAATTATCCCAATTATAATTAAGAAAAAATCTAATTATACACGATCAGATTTTTTTAGCAAGATACCTAATTATACACGATCAGATTTTTTAGCAAGATTAGTACTCTCCACAATCAGAATTTTTTTTTAATGATACAGTCCTAAAATATATATTCTATCCTTTTTGTTTCATAAGATTGGTTTGTTTTTTTTCCTCTAAACTAGAATTTTGGTTTGATTAGAATTTCTGTTTTTAATCTGATTGTTTTTTTTTCAACAATTTCGCTTTTAGTAAAATTGGGGAACTACAATTTCGATTGTTATTTAATGTATTATTATTTTTTGTATGATAATTAAGTTAGAATTTCCGTTTTTAATCTGATTGTTTTTTTTCTACAATTTCGTTTTTAGTAAAATTGGGGAACTACAATTTTTAGTAAAATTGGGGAACTACAATTTCGATTGTTGTTTAATGT
>JAKUCV010004053.1:2126-44975 GCA_028386065.3 Turnera subulata | reverse complement strand
CTTTTTTTTTCTTTCTCTCTTCCTCTCCCGGCTCCTTCCCTTCTCCTGCTTCTTTTATAGACTGAATATACTATTTGGCATGTGAATTACAAATAATGTAATTCCGTCTCCATTACGGGCGAATCCGATCCGGACCAGAAAATAACCGGTACCTCATTAGTTATTTTCCGGTGTGATTTTCCGAGAAATTCCGAAACCCGAAAAATACCAACTTAGTTCCGAAAAATCCACGGGAAAATCACGAGCGCGGGAAAACACTCGGATTCAAAAAACGACTCCTGATTTACCTTGAATTAATTACCCAAGATTAATTCAACAGCAAATCACGGTAAATAGACTTTTACAGTCCGGTAAAAATCCTAAATTTTACCCGGGCTGTTACACCTCAGTTAACCAAAAAACTGCAGTTTGGGCATCAAGTTACAAAAAAGTCAATTTCCCCTCCAAGCTACCACATTTCATTCGATTTGGGTACTCATTTATCCAAATCCCCTTCAAATTGCCCCAAGTCAAAATTGTAGCACTATTTACCCAATTTGGCGTGTGGTGGAGGCTGACGTGGACTGTCCACCTGGCGATGCGCGCCCGGTTGGCGCCCTTGGCCGAGGTGGACCAATGGGAAATTGGCACGTGGCATGTAGGGTCACAAATAAAATAATATTTTAAAGTGTGGAGTGGAAATTTTTAATAAAACAATTCTAAGCAAATCATTTTATCTCATTAATTTAGTACCCAAATAAACAAAAAAAACTAAACAAATTATTGTATTGATTAATTTAACCAATCACATTATTGTAGTGTTATTAATTTAACTAAAAATATTTTTTATCTGCCATAATTTTCAATATATAAAAATTTAAAAAATATTTTAAAAATGGTGCCCAAAAATTAAATCTACTTGGTCATTCAATAATTTTTTTGGTAGCATATTATCAAATCATTTAACAGAACTATTTAAAATAATTAGCTTAACAACCAAACAAATTATCACCTAATATACCTATAATATTTAATCAACCTAATTCCTCTCTTTTTTTCAAAAAAGAAATACTTGCAACTCCTCTTCCTCCTCCTCCCTCTCCACCACCACTGTTCCTCCTCCTCCCTCCCCATCGTCGTCCCTTCCTCCTCACCCGTCGCCGTCTTCGTCCCCTCCCCTCTCCTCCGACCTCAAACCCAACCCCAACCCCAACCCCCCGCCTCCGCCCACTGCAACCACGGCATGTCCAAGCCTACCAGTGCCTCTTATCTCCAATCTCCCGTAGAAAAATTCAATCTCACCATAAAGCCAAAATCATTAGAACGCCCTAAACCATTAGAAAATTTTGACGGAAAAGACAATCTCTTGGAGGACAGCAGTAGACAGTGGCAATCTCTGAGGAGGTCGCGATAATATATCCGCCATTGTCCTACTCTACTTTGCCGAATCTTTTTGTAGCCTCCGTCTCAATGCATCGCTTCACTATTCTTACCCATATCTTATATCTAGATCTGATATGTGAACTTCGCATCGGTGACTGGAATTCGTTCATAAAGTAAGGGCTTTAGTCTTGGATTTAGGGTCAGAGGTGGGGCTGTGGGCGACATCACGTATCCCATCAATGGCACACCCACCAGATTCATTAATAATAGCATCCTTGAGCTTATTACTAGATTCAAGGGTTCCGGTCCTCACCAGATTGAGCAAAGCCCCAACCGCATTCTCCTTGATCCTGTGGCTTGACCCCGTCCCCATGTCCAGCAAGTCCACCAACACTCTAATCCCCGACACCTTCTCGAACTCTCTCCCGCTCTCCTCCGCCCTGCTATCTGCGTTATCACCGCCGTCACGTCCTCCACGATCCTCGCCCTCACGTCCTTTATCACCAACGAGAACAGCGCCGGCACCGCCCCAAGATCCATCAGATCCGGCCGGTTCAGAGGGTGCAGCGCCACGCTGAACATCGCCTTCAACGCGTCCTTTATCGACCTCGATGGGGAGTTGGGGTCCCTGATGATCTCCATCAGCGAGTACAGGATGTCCCACTTCGACCCGATGATTAGGCGGTAGGAGTCGTCCGTTATGAGGAGGCTGTGGAGCGTGGCGGGGGGTTGGGGTCGTGTTTGAGGTCGGAGGAGGAGGAGGAGGGAGGGGATGACGACGACGACGGGGGAGGAGGAAGGGACAACGGTAGGGTGGGAGGAGGAACAGATGGCGGTGGGGAGGGAGCAGGAGGAAGTGGAGTTGCAATTTTTTTTTTTAAAAAAAGGAGAGGAATTAGGTTGATTAAATATTATAGGTATATTAGGTGATAATGTGTTTCGTTGTTAAGCTAATTATTTTAAATAGTTCTGTTAAATGATTTGATAATATGTTACAAAAAAAGATATTGAATGACCATGTAGAATTAATTTTTGGGCATCATTTTTAAAAATATTTTTTTATTTTTATATATTTTAAACTATGATAGCTAAATAATATTTTTAGTTAAATTAATAACACTATTGGTTAAATTAATCAATATAATAACTTGTTTAATTTTTTTGTTTATTTGGGTATTAAATTAATGAGATAAAATGATTTGCTTAGAATTTTTTTATTAAAAAATCAACTCCACACTTTAAAATATTATTTTATTTGTGACCCTACATGCCACGTGTCGATTTCCTTTTGTTCCACCTCCTCTAAGGGCGCCAACCGGCCGCGCATCGCCACGTGGACAATCCACATCAGCTTCCAGCACACGCCAAATTGGATGAATAGTGCTTCAATTTTGACTTTGAGCGATTTGAAGGGGATTTGGATAAATGAGTGCCCAAATCGAATGAAATGTGGTAGGCTGGAGGGGAAATTGAATTTTTTATAACTTGATACCCAAACTGCAGTTTTTTAGTTAACTGAGATCCTATAAAGGCCATTATGCCTACATTTAATGGCTTTTGGATCAACTCCACAATAGTTCTGAAATGCCTTCATTGCCATCAGTTGCAACTCATTAACAGCCTCCATTTTACCATTATCAGGGCTTCCCCTTCAGTTCTTCTCCAAGCTTGATTACTTCATCTTCTTGAAGCGCCTTGTTAATCAAAACTCGAATGTGATGTATTCGTGACTTTGATCTAGTGATTAGTCCCTAAGGCAATCCTATGGTGTCATCTTCATCTCCATTAATGCTTGAAGCTTGCTTGAGAGCATCGTTATGAGGCCTATATGTTTTAAACTGGATTTGCTTCGTTTGGTATCAAAAAAAAAGAAAAAACTGGATTTGCTATATATTACATGATCTTCTGGGATATTGCCTGAATTACATGGGTAAAATGATTAGGGAAAAAAAAACTAGATTAGTCTGATTATGTTTCCTCATGTCTAATTCTGTATTATTCTAGCCTCATTGATCTTTATTGAAAATTGGATTGCCTATATCACCGTATGGGAGAACAATACATTAAAATTTATATGTAGTGGAAAACATGACTGAAGCTGTCAAATATAGCAGTAGAGTACCAAGTCGTCCACCTGAATCCTTCGGTCTTTGGACTACAAAATATTTTTCAACGATGCCACAACTCACAAGAATGATTCGACAGATTTTTTTAATGTCCTGCCTAGGAATACAAAATATTTGCTCCCAGGAGTCCTGATCATGATCATGCTTTCTATGGCTAGCTGTCTACTAATTTCCAAGTCCAGTAAATATGTAGGACGAAACAAAAGTAAATTAAATTAAACTGCACTGGATCATCTGTAAAAGAAGTTGCTGAGAAAGAAACCTTTCTACCGATGGCAATCATAATATATATCTGGTTTTGCCAAGAAGGGATCCATATATTTGGATCCGTATGGATCCGATATACATCAATATTGGTGAAGCTAATTAATTAGTTTGATGATTTGGTCATCTTCTGCGTGGGTCTTAAATAATTCTGAGTTGACGTATATTTTTTTATTTCGGTAGAAACATATATCCTCTTCAAAGATTAATCAGAATCCTTTGTGGGCCAATAGCTCAGGACATAATGGTGCTTGCCTTAAGATTTTTCAATCATCCAATCAACAATTCTGGAATTCTTAACCAAATTTATTAACAAAGCTGCAATCAAGAAGCCAGTAATATATTGCCATTACATAACTTGTGATCCATTGAGCCAACACGTATCCAGGTTTTATATCATTAAGTTTCTTTGGATATCTTTCAAGAATCCTCCAGCTACCGATGGACTAAACGAGCCCTGGGGAGTCGGAACTTCTGCTTCCAAAGGACTAGTACGTCTATATATGTATTATAGATATATATTTTGCATTTGCATAAAAAAAAGGTATATATTTTGCTGCCCACCTTCACCTCATGCAGGTTAGTTAATAGTTGGCAAATTATATATTTAAGTTCCCTCCTGCATCTCATGCATGTTAAATTAGTTGGCATATATATTTTACTACCCGCCATTTTCTGATTCACATTTACTAGTAATTATTAGAAATAGCACACCATCTATACGCCTATATATGCAATGGCTTTCTTGCTCTTCTAACTCGCAGAGAGCAGTTCTATAACCTACACTGTGATATCTGACTTTGCTAATTAAGTGTAAGAATGGTAAAGGAAGATGCCAAAGTGTCAAATGAACCATTGGCTACCATAGGCGGCGATGGGCCTCGCAGCTATTCTAAGAATTCTTCCTATCAGGTGCTCCTATATCGCATTCTTCTGAGTGCATGACATTTGTTTTATATACTAACGATGAGTTCTATTGATGTTTAAAAGTCTATAATTATACAAGTGCAGGACACGAGATGTGCCATGCATCCACCGGCAGCCATCAAAACACGATGCTAGCATTACTTGTGCATTTTATTTGCATCAAATCAGTCTAGATTTCCTGGTTTCCATGAGTGCATGCCATCTTTTTTAGTTGTTCCCATTGATTGGTGGTTGCATGGTGTAATTTAAACAAGGTCCTTGGGGTTTCATGTTGGGTTTCATTGTTCTTTCGAGTATCGGTAGGAGTTCCTTTTTTCTTTTCGGTGACATAATCGAGTGTTATTCTTGCGCGTATATTCTTTTTTTTTTTTTTTTTGTAAATCAAAATGAAAGTTTACAATATTAATGCAGAGAGCCGGGGTGGATCGTGCAAAACAAATGATTGCTGATGGGATCAAAGAGAAGTTGGACTTCAAAAACCTAGGCATCGACACATCAAGAACATTTCGAGTGGTAGATTTTGGTTGTTCTGTTGGGAACAATACATTATCTGCAGTGGAAAACATAATAGAAGCTGCCAAATACAAGCACCAATTAGCCCAACTCGAAAATCCACTGCCCTTGGAGTTCCAAATATTCTTCAATGATGTCACAAGCAATGATTTCAATACACTTTTTAAGCTCCTCCCTACGCTTCCAAAATATTTTGCTGCTGCGGTTCCTGGTTCTTTCTATGGCCGCCTATTCCCCAGGTCCAGTATCCATTGTGCACACTCATCCTATGCAATGCACTGGCTCTCAAAGATTCCGAAAGAAATTGTGGACAGTAAATCTCCAGCATGGAACAAGGGTAAAATACACTGCAGCGGACATGTGAAAGAAGTTGTTGATGCGTATTCGGGTCAGTTCAGGAATGATATGGAAACCTTCCTAAATGCTAGAGCTCAAGAAATTGTGGGTGGGGGACTTATGGCCATGGTAATTCCTGGATTTTCGGAAGGAGTCAACATATTTGAAACAGGATATGGTGCATTTCATGATATTTTCTCCTCTTGCCTCAATGACATGGCCAAATTGGTAAGCAAAAACATCAATTACTACCTTGCCTTTTGCTATAACTATACTGTTTTGGGACTAGCTAGAAATGAAAATTTCTCTGAAATTCTTGATCCATCTTGAACTTCAACGTTTTGAATTTTGCCTGACAGTATTTTTATCAATTTGTTGTTATAAGTAATGGCATTTGATATATAGGTTTGCTTATATATATATGCATCTTATAGGGTTTGCTGGAGCAAGAACAAGTAGACTCCTTCAACTTGGCTGTGTACCATCCGTACGTCAAGGAGGTTGAGGAAACCATAAAGAAGAATGATTACTTTAGCATGGAAAGAATTGAAGAGTTCTGCAATCCACTCAGCCTTATGAAACCCAGTGTTAAGGTTTTGGTTTCAAGTTCCAGAGCTGTTACAGGAGAACTCCTGAAGAAGCACTTTGGCAATGATGCTGTTGTGGACCAAATATATGAACATTTGGCTCTAAAGCTTGAGGAAAAGTATTGCATCTTTGATGAGGCAAAGCATCACAGCGATATATTCATCCTGCTTAAGCGTCGGTTTTAACTGTGTTATTTAATATTGCATGTGTTGAGAATCTCCGTTATTGCATCTTTAATACGGCCAGTGTTTGTAAGTACGTATTGAAGCTTCGTTGTATTTGGTGGGTAATTTGCATCAACTGATATATTATCGATTTGTGATATATGTTCAATAAAATGTTTCTGTGTTTTCCCAATGATTCCAATGAGATCCCTGGTATATATAGTTCCCAGTCTATTCATCAAATTAAGACAGATTTAACACCAAGATGTGCATGTACTGTATGTAGTCTGGTATATTTTGCATAGCGGAGATATGAGTGTATTTTTTATGCAGCTGTATTAATTTAAAAAAAGATTTACAATGAATAAGTAAAAAAAAAAAAGACATAGATCACAAAATACAAGTTATTAATGGAAGGACACAGGCTGTATGTTTTTTGTATTATTTTAATCGTTTATTCATTAAATCAAAACTACTTCACACTCATAAACAGAATTGCCTACGTTTAGTAATACATTTTTATCTAATCCAACATGAATTTTTTGTTTTCATATCCCTTCTAAGTATCACGATAATTGTACCCTGATCTTTGTTGTTTGTATATAAACTCTTTTGATCAATAAAGCTACTTGATTTGAAAAAAAAAATCAATCCATCAAAATCTACAAGGCAAAACCAGTAACAAATTCCTTAGGGTTAATCCTTTTTTTTTTCACTACAAGTATTACCTTCACACTGGATGATATGCATATGGAATACTATCTCATTATCTCAATGACTTCTTCGTAATCTATTATGTTAACATAAATCTATTATATATATTAATAGCTGAATCTCTCACCAGGTTTTGACACATAGGATTTTTAGAATCTTGCTTTTCTGCCATGTGTAGGCTTTGAGGTCTTCGTTTTTTGCCATGTGGAGGATTTTAGGTGTTGTTTGATTGGCCCTTATTTTCATTATAATTATCCCAATTAGAATTAAGAAAAAATATAATTATACACAATGAGATTTTTTTAGCCAGATACCTAATTATACACGATCAGATTTTTTAGCAAGATTAGTACTCTCCACAATCAGAATTTTTTAATGATACAGTCCTAAGAAATATATTCTATCCTTTTTGTTTGATAAGATTGGTTTGTTTTTTTTTTCCTCTAAACTAGAATTTTGGTTTGATTAGAATTTCTGTTTTCAATCTGATTGTTTTTTTCAACAATTTTGCTTTTAGTAAAATTGGGGAACTACAATTTCGGTTGTTGTTTAATGTATTATTATTTTTTGTATGATAATTAAGTTAGAATTTCCGTTTTTAATCTGATTGTTTTTTTCTACAATTCGCTTTTAGTAAAATTGTTTCGGATTGGTTTGGTATTATAATAGATATATATATATATATATTCTATCCTTTTTGTTTGATAAGATTGGTTTGTTTTTTTTTCCTCTAAACTAGAATTTTGGTTTGATTAGAATTTCTGTTTTTAATCTGATTGTTTTTTTCAACAATTTCGCTTTTAGTAAAATTGGGGAACTATAATTTCGATTGTTATTTAATGTATTATTATTTTTTTGTATGATACTTAAGTTAGAATTTCCGTTTTTAATCTGATTGTTTTTTTTTCTACAATTTCGTTTTTAGTAAAATTGGGGAACTACAATTTTTAGTAAAATTGGGGAACTACAATTTCGGTTGTTGTTTAATGTATTATTATTTTTTTATGATAATTAAGTTACTAGAATTTTGATTCAACTAGATTATTATATGTTAATTGTTTACTACAATTTCGTTTTTAGTATAATTTCGGATGAGTTTGTTTTTTTTTTTTTACTAAACTAGAATTTCGGATGAGTTTGATAATTTCGATAGAGTTTGATCAGATTGGTATTATATATATATTCTATCTTTTTTGTTTGATCAGATTGGTTTGTTTTTTTTTCCTCTTAACTAGAATTTCGGTAAAGTTTGATAATTTCGGATGAGTTTGATAATTTCTGAAGTGATAATTAAAGAATTATGATTAATGTCTCATCTCTAAAGCTCTTATTCTGTATAAATACATGTCTATAGTTGTGTGTGTTACAGTTCCTTTTCTATTTTTTCTCTCTTCTCCCCTTCTTTCTTTTGGCTTCCAGGATGGATGTTAGTATTAGTTTTTTTTAGTTTCTCTTGTTTACATTACTTTTAATGTAACAGCCCGGGTAAAAATTTTGGATTTTTACCGGACTGTAAAAGTCTATTTACCGTGATTTACTGTTGAATTAATCTTGGGTAATTAATTCAAGGTAAATCGGGGGTCGTTTTTCGAAACCGAGGGTTTTCCCGCGCTCGTGATTTTCCCGTGAATTTTTTCGGAACTAAGTTGGTATTTTTCGGGTTTCGGAATTTCTCGGAAAATCACACCGGAAAATAACTAAGGAGGTATCGGTTATTTTCTGGTCCGGAACGGACTCGCCCGTAATATGGACGAATTGTATTATTGGGTAATCACATGTTAAATAGTTAATTTTTCATTATATAAAGGAAGCAGAACCGGTGGAGAAGCAGAGAAGAGAGGAAGGGAAGGAAAAAAAAAAGAGAGAGAAAAAGGAGAGAAAAAGAAAAAAAAGAGAGAAAAAGGAAAAAGAGAGGAAAAAAAAAAGAAAAGAGGGAAAAAGAAAAAAACAGAAAACAGAAAAAAATATACTGAGAGAGTAAAAGAAAGAAAAAAAAAGAAAGAAACAAAAAAAGAAGAAGAAGAAATTGAAAGAAAAATAGAAGGAAGAAAATAAGAAATAAGGAAAAGAAGAGGAAAATGAAAAAAAAAAAAAGAAGAAGAAACCGGTAGCAACTGTTCATCGTCACCCCAGGAGCTCTGGTTACTGTGCACGCCGGCCCGATCTACGCCGCGCCGTGTGCCACCGCCTCCACCAGCGCCTGCGTCACGCCAACGCGACCTCGGAGCCGTCGTCGCCGAGCTAATCCGTCGCCGTAGCCGTCCGGACGCGCCACTGACCCGGCGGAGAACCCGGCGGAGCTGCTTCTTCCGCGCGCTGCTCAGCTCCATGCCGTCGCCGCGCCGCCGTTCCACTGCCCAGGGAGTCGCCCTCGTCCGCCGCACTCCCTGCCTCACTCGCCTTCCCTTTCGCGCCCGCCATCGTCGTCGTCACTGCCGCAACCCGGAGGTAAGACCCGGGTTTTGCGAGGGTCCATTTGTTTGTAAACGGGTCGCGAATAGTGGATTGGGTTTTGTTGTTGGACTCGGGCTGTGGGCTAGTGTTGGGCCGAACCTTGGCAGGCCTGCTGCCTTGGTCTGGGCCGGCACTATTCATGGCCCAGCCCGATTTATTTTAAAAAAAAACAAATTATATATATATATTTTTATTAATATTCTGGAATTCAATTTTGGAAAAAAAATTATATATATTTTTAGAAAATTATGGACAATTTAAATCTGTTATTTTCAGGAAAATATAAATAAAATTACTTTGATAAATAATTAAGTTATGTTTGAAAAACTATTATTAATTGGAAAATTATATATATGCCTTGAAAATAATTTCTGGAAAGTAAAATGTATATTATTTTCATCTGGAAATTATGATTGTGGTTTATGTAAATAAATATGTATTTTGTAAATTCAAGTTAATTATATTTGTGTTGGAAAATTAAATTGTATATGTATTTATAAAAAGATAAATACTATATATATTTTCTGAAAATTATAAATAGGTTATGATTCTTCTGGAAATATTATGATGAATATTATTTTGGGAGATTATAATTATTTTATGAAAATTATTTTGAAAGGAGTTATAATTAAAATATAGTACCGAAGTTATAATCGGAAATACGTACGAGTAAAATATTTTTGATAAAAGATAATAAATAAAAGACATGTAATCGGGATGGGATTAATTCGTAGTTTGGCATCATGACATACTCTTATGTGCATTTATGTGTGTGTATGTGGTCTTGTTGTATAGGTTCGGATATCGGGCAGTTTCCCGAGGAGCCGGCGTCGGACCGGTCATTATTTCCGGAGTTGTGTAATCGGCTAAGGTGAGGTTAAGTAAATATTTATTTACATCCCGTGATATCAAGTTGCTGTTTGCTTACTGTGCTCGATGTTGCTGGTATGATAATTTGTGGCTGTGTATGATTTGTTTTGAGATGATTTTGATTGATAACTGTTGCCGTTGATGTTGTTGAAATTATTATTGCTGTTGATATCATTGATGAGGTTGGAATTATGGCTATAAGTAAGACTACTACTGTTGTTGATTGTGAGAAATGTGTAAGCTGGGTACCGAGGGTACTATTATGGGAACAGTTTGGTATTGATTATTATCCAGACGAGCGGAGAGGCTGCGAGCCTGCTCGGGATAATGAGATAATGGTTGGATGGTAGAAATGTAGTAATTAGTTGAGGAAAAAGGAAATAATAAAATTGAATACACTTAGACATCTAGTGAGTCACAGTTAAATGTTGGAACAGCCAGATGGTAGTCTGATTTATGGTGCTGGGGGAGAGTGTGCTTGGGGTCTGCTCCCTGTCTGTACCAGTTTTATTTATATTTTAGGCGCTGGGGGAGAGTGTGCTTGGGGTCTGCTCCCTGTCTGTGCCAGTTATTACGTGGAGGTACCGGGGAGGGGTCCACGGGCTAGCTAGCTTGACTACCAGGCGACGGCCATCATTTAACTTGTGATAGGGGCCCTGATAATAAAATTTGGAATAGCGTGTCTAGAATCACCAGTGTGTATTTAAGGTTCGTGAGAACCTTGGTTAGTTGTTGTGTTGTGACTTGGAATAGTTACGGTGTATGTTTATGTATATTTGCTTATGGGTTTACCCGGTGGGCACTTCGGACTCACCCCTCACCTGCGGGCTTTCATCCCGTAGGATGAGTTGTTTGTTGTACAGGTTGATGCATTCCAGACAGGCTGTGACGTTTCCCTTGGACGGGCTTGGATCCATAGTTTGCATGTGTTGCATACAGTGTTTATGTGAGTTGAAAGTCTTCCGCTGTGCACTATTTTGTTATTATTGGGCCATTAGGCCAGTTATGATATTTTATTGTTGATTTTATTATGGGCTGTTGAGCCCGGATATTTGTTGATTACACTGTATGCTGAGTCATGTTGGGCTGGGTTGTCACAGTTCCGGCTCGTGTTTACTGTGTACGGTAAATACGGGTCGGGGCGTTTCATTTTGGTAGCGGAGCGGGCGTTAGGTCTTGTCGGGCAGTCTTTGTGTGTTTGAGTCCTTGTTTGCATAGTTCGCTCCAGTAGTTTAATATTTTACATCATTTAGTTAGTGCATTATGGATCCAGTCAAGGGACGCCAGCTGTCGCGGAACATACACATATGAGGTAATGGTGCCATAATTTATACGGAAATACAAATATTATTAATATTGCAAGTACTGATATTACAAAGGGAAATATTACACGATATTTTATAAAAAGGGAAATACTGATATTATTGATACTGCAAATACCGAAAGTACAAAGGGAGATAATACATTGATTTTTGATATTTTATAAAAAAGGAAATACATTCAACGGTTTGCAACGACGTTGACACGGAAGCTGTTTGCGTTGCTGTTGACGTTGACCGTCACTCTGTCGCTCCAAGAGAGCCACATACCGCCTCTATCGCGCTGACCAGGAATCTCGAACCGGTTAGCTTGAGGGAACCGGAGTGGAATGAGACCATGATCGTCCCGTGGTTGCCACTGCGTCTCCGTCAGAAGAACCATGTTGGGCTTGTACTGGTTCTTCAGATCCCTCAGAGTGCGTGAGAACTCCTGTGCACGTCTTGCAACTCCTCTGCAGTTCCACACCAGCAGACGTACCTTTGGCCAGGTTGGAGGTAGCCGAGTCATTCTAGGTATGCTCTGGGCTGTCATTGAGAGCTGGTAGTAAGCACCTTGCTCCACAGTTTGGCAAGTGGACTCCAGGTTGAACTCTTGAAGCCTATCCGAGATGAAGAACATCACGGAGTTTGCTGAGCCATAGTATGAAGTCCTCAGCGTTCCATGGTCCTCTAGGAAGAACACCTCTTCCATTGGAGTGACGAAGAACCGTGACGAGTAGAGTTCGTCGACGAAGACCAGTCGTGGCATTCTGCCGAGCTCATTCGGTAGCTCTTCAGCACGCTCGTTGACCATGCTGTAGGCCAGACGATTCCTTCTGCCAAGGTTGGCACCTTCGACAAAGAACACTGAAGATGGAGCAGGCATCTTGTTTTTTTTTTCGGACGTGTGGGGTTTTGATTGAACGTTGTGGTTTTGTTTTCTGAGAGTTTTGTTTGCTTTTGATGCTTTTGGTGATTTACACCTCACCGCTCCTTCTTTTATACTCTTATGGGAAGCGTGATTACCGTTTTTGATTTTCAAGATCTTGCTTTTTAAATTTTACCGTTGGTTGCATTTATTGCTTTACGCGTTTTTCGGACTCATGCCAGAGTTTTTCAGTCTTTTTCCATCTCTTGATTTTATTTCTCTCTGGCTACTTTGTCCTTTCTTTTATGGCCTTTCTATGTTTTTCTTGCATCTTTTATCACTTGCANTTTTATATTACCTAATTGTATTTATTTTTCTTAATTTTCAAGATTTATATTATTTTCTGTTTTTATTTATTCGCATTGTATTTGTTTTAATAAATTACCAGATTCATCTATTCTTTTTTCCCCCGCATTGCATTTTTTTCCTCCAGGTTTATATATGATTTTCCTGTTTTTATTTTTTTGGCTTTGTATTTGTTTTTCTCAATTTTCAGATTGATATTATTTTCTGTTTTTTATTAGCATTGTATTTATTTTTATAAATTACAAGTTTTATATATTATTTTTCTATTTTTATTTTTTTCATTGTATTTGTTTTTCTTAATTTTCTAGATTTATATTACTTTCGGTTTTTATTTTTTTCGCATTGTATTTGTTTTTTTTTATACTAATGAGTATTGTATTTGTTTTAATAAATTGCCATATTCATATATTCTTTTTTTCTCCGCATTGTATTTTTTCCTCCAGATTTATATATGATTTTCCTATTTTTATTTTTTTGGCTTTGTATTTGTTTTTCTTAATTTTCAGATTGATATTATTTTCTATTTTTTATTAGCAGTGTATTTATTTTTTTAAAATTGCAAGTTTTATATATTATTTTCCTTTTTTTATTTTTTTGCATTGTATTTGTTTTTCTTAATTTTCCAGATTTATATTATTTTCTGTTTTTATTTTTTACACATAGTATTTGTCTTAATAAATTACCAGATTTATATATTCTTTTTGTTTCCACATTGATTTGTTTTTCTTTATTTTCCAGTTTTATATTATTTTTTGTTTTTATTTTTTCGCATTGTATTTGTTTTTTTTAATTTTCCAGATTTATTTTACTTTATGTTTTTATTTTTACCTTATTGTATTTTTTTGGCATTATATTATTTTTTTGCTTACTTATTTTTCCTTTGGTATTATTTTTTCAGTTTTTATTTTTTTGGCATTATTTTATTTTTAAAATTTTTCCTAACTTTTTAAAAAAATTTTGTGTGATTTTGAAATAGGGTTCAATGATGCATGCTATAATAAAGAAAAATTTTGCACAACATTTTCGTGCCAAATTGCAAGAAAGCTTGGTCTATAAAATCTCTAATTTCAAGATGATTAAAGAAACCAGTCAAAACCGACCAGTGAAGCACCAATTTAAAATTTTGTTTTATGGTTCTACCAAAATTGAACAAGTAGTATAGGAGATATAAAAAATATCCCTATTCATTTGTTTGATTTTGTTGACCGAAATACAATTGTTGAAAGATGCAACAAGAAATAGATGTGGAACATATTAGTAAAAAGAATGAAAAATTGTGTAAAAAAATAGAGGTGGAAACAAAGGAAAAAAGTATACTAAATCGGGAAAAAAATTATGAACTATTTAATTGCTTAAAAAATACTATGTGTGTCAAAAAAATACTTTAAACTATATATTATTATACTAATACTAACTAGGCCCGTGGAATCCACGGGTAGTAAGCTAGTAACAATAATATGTGATAAGCATATGGAGAATTGCCTAAGACAATAGTTTGTTCAGTGATGCAACACAAAACTTTTGAATTACTGCTTGGGAGGTGTCACGATTAGATCCTTGGCGGAACCATGATGTTTTATTATGTTTTCCCAATAACTCAAATAAATAAATGGTCTCGCTTTGTCACCAAAAGACTATTGTGCTGTAAAATTGAGGGAGAAATTCATTATTTGACGAAATAATACAAAATTGATCAAACTTGATCAAAGTAATAATGCAACTTTGTAAAAATAATACACCTTTAATAATAATAAGAAAAAGAAAATAATTAAAGAAAGAGGGAGATTGGAAAGAAAGGTATATGGTTTATGGAAATGAAGGAAGTATTTATAAGTGAAAATGAGAAGATAAAAATAAATGAGTATGATTAATTTAATAAGATAAAATCAAAATGATATTAGGTAAAGGAAAATGGTATTAAGAATAGGACAAATGGAATTATGGAGGGATGAATCAAATTGGATGTTAGGTTTAGGGGGTAAAATATTTACGGGAGGTAAATTCAGGTACAGTAAAAATGAGTTTTATTGGATGGTAACGATGACATTCACCATATTTTAATTACAATACTTCCCCTTGAATGTTATTGTACTTTGGATAGAATACACTTTGGAAAAAACTGCCTCATTAAAAACCTTACCAAGAAAAACCCGATGGGATAAAAACTTGGTGAAGGAAAAAAGAGTGCAGTGCGTATTCTACTCCCCCTCAATTTGGCTTCCATTGATGTCTTGAAGTCGTCGCATGCCAATCTTCCTTATCAACTTTTCAAAAATTAAAGTAGGCAGTGATTTCGTAAATAGGTCTGCCAAATTGTCACTTGAGCGAATCTGTTGAATACAAATATCACCATTCTTATGAAGATCATGAGCGAAAAAGAACTTTAGTGATATATGCTTTATCCGATTTCCTTTGATATATCATTCCTTCAATTGTGCAATGCAGGCGGCATTATCTTCATAAATGATTATTGGAACATCTTTTCCTCTATCCAATCCACAAGAATCTCGAATATGTTGTGTCATTGATCTTAGCCAAACACATTCTCGACTGGCTTCATGTATGGCTATAATTTCTGCATTATTTGATGAGGTGGCAACGATAGTTAGCTTTGTGGATCACCACGATATAGTAGTTCCTCCATAGGTAAATAAGTAGCCTGTTTGTGACCGAGCTTTACGTGGATTAGACAAATAACCCGCATCTGCATAACCAATTAGATCGGGTTTGGACCCACACGAATAAAATAATCCCATATCCATTGTTCCCCGAAGATATTGAAAAATATATTTTATCCCGTTCCAATGTCTGCGAGTTGGGGCAGAACTGTATCTCGCATAAACTGACAGCAAAATACATATCAGGTCTTGTATTAGTAGCAAGACACATTAAAGCTCCAATCGCGTTGAGATATGATACTTCTAGACCAAGAATTTATTCATTATCTTCTCGAGGTCTAAAGTTACGTTTCTTTTGATTAAGGTTTTAATAGCTAGAGGAGAGTTAATCGTGGAGAAGATCGTGCATTTTTATCACATATAGGAAAAGGTCTAAACTCGAAAGTTCACAAATCCATCATCTAATGCTTCGAAAATTTGGAAAATCAAGCTTCTTGTATTGACAGGCTTCTGGAGAAGCAAACTTCACAAGAAGTTGCAAAAAAATTGCTTGCAGCTTAAAACGTCAATAGATGATGTCAAATGGCTTACATTCCAAGCTTGTACTTTCAGAGGACATGATGAACGGTCAAAATCTAAAAATATATTTTATCCCGTTCCAATGTCTGCGAGTTGGGGCAGAACTGTATCTCGCATAAACTGACAGCAAAATATATATCAGGTCTTGTATTAGTAGCAAGACACATTAAAGCTCCAATCGCGTTGAGATATGATACTTCTAGACCAAGAATTTATTCATTATCTTCTCGAGGTCTAAAGTTACGTTTCTTTTGATTAAGGTTTTAATAGCTAGAAGAGAGTTAATCGTGGAGAAGATCGTGCATTTTTATCACATATAGGAAAAGGTCTAAACTCGAAAGTTCACAAATCTGTCATCTAATGCTTCGAAAATTTGGAAAATCAAGCTTCTTGTATTGACAGGCTTCTGGAGAAGTAAACTTCACAAGAAGTTGCAAAAAAATTGCTTGCGGCTTAAAACGTCAATAGATGCTGTCAAATGGCTTACATTCCAAGCTTGTACTTTCAGAGGACATGATGAACGGTCAAAATCTAAAAATATATTTTATCCCGTTCCAATGTCTGCGAGTTGGGGCAGAACTGTATCTCACATAAACTGACAGCAAAATATATATCAGGTCTTGTATTAGTTGCAAGACACATTAAAGCTCCAATCGCGTTGAGATATGATACTTCTAGACCAAGAATTTATTCATTATCTTCTCGAGGTCTAAAGTTACGTTTCTTTTGATTAAGGTTTTAATAGCTAGAAGAGAGTTAATCGTGGAGAAGATCGTGCATTTTTATCACATATAGGAAAAGGTCTAAACTCGGTTCACAAATATGTCATCTAATGCTTCGAAAATTTGGAAAATCAAGCTTCTTGTATTGACAGGCTTCTGGTGAAGCAAACTTCACAAGAAGTTGCAAAAAAATTGCTTGCGGCTTAAAACGTCAATAGATGCTGTCAAATGGCTTACATTCCAAACTTGTACTTTCAGAGGACATGATGAACGGTCAAAATCTAAAAATCGAGGTAATTTTCTTGAAATAATTCAATTTTTGGCATCATATAATGAGCAAGTAAGTGCAGCTATCCTGGGTAATGCCCCACAAAATAGTATTCATGCAACACCCGGCATTCAAAAGGAGATTTTGCAATGTTTTGCTAAAAATGTGCAAGCAGTAATTCGTACTGAGGTTGGCACTGCAAAATTTTGTTTAATTGTTGATGAGGCACGTGATGAATCAAGCAAAGAACAGATGGCTATTGTTATAAGATTTGTGGACAAAGAAGGATTTATTCGAGAACGATTTTTGGAAGTAATGCATGTGCAAGATATACTACTTTAACTCTTAAAAAAGAGAATTTGCATTATTTTATCTCGTCATGAACTTGATGTTCAAAACATTAGAGGCCAAAGTTACGATGGAGCTAGCAATATGCGTGGAGAATGAAATGGATTATAAGCATTGTTCCTTCAAGATTGTCCATATACATACTATGTTCATTACTTGGCTTACCAACTGCAGTTAGCTCTTGTTGCTGCAGTTAAAGAAGTTGTTGATATTCATACCTTATTTCAAAATTTATCATTTATTGTCAACATTGTTTCGAGTTCTCTTAAGTGCAAAGATGAATTACATGCTTTGAGGGAAGCTGAGATTGAACAATCAGTTGTAGATGGTGAGCTTGATACAGGAAAAGGAATCAACCAAATTGGTACTTTACAACGTCCAGGTGATACTAGATGAAGTTCTCATTTTAATTCAATTTGCAGTCTTCCAAACATATACAGTGCCACTTACAAACTTCTCGACAACATTGCCGTTAAAGGATCTATATCTTCTCAACATGGGGATGCTATACTTTTTCTATCAAATACCTAAAATCATTTAATTTTGTGTTTGACAGGCTAATGATGAAGGAAATTATGGGAATCACACATGATCTTTGCCAGGCATGCAAAAAAACTCTCAAGACATACTAAATGTTGTGCAATTAGTATCGAGAACATTGCCATTAAAGGATTTATATCTTCCCAACGTGAGGATGCTACTTTTGCTATCAAATGCCTAAAATCATTTGATTTTGTATTTGACATGTTGATGATGAAGGAAATTATGGGAATCACACATATTCTTTGCGAGGCATACAAAAAAAACTCTCAAGACATACTACATGCTATGCAATTAGTATCAAGTACCAAAAAGTTAATTCAGAAGTTAAGGGGTTAATTACGTTTAGACCCCCTGAATTTAGGTTTATTTTTCAATCATCACTCGAACTTTTTTTTAGTCAATTCACCACCTGAACTCCCAATTTCGTTCCAGTTGGTGCTTCCGTCCACCTGCCCATGGGTTCCGTCAGTTGCACTAACGGAAGCCATAGATTGACGCCACGTCTTTTAATCTTGCCCGTCCATTTTTTCCCACAAAAATATTTCCACATAAAATAAAATAAAATTCAAACAAAAAATAAAAAAAAAAAAAATGAAGAAATAAAAAGATATTAGCCTTTTCTTCTCTCTTTTTTTCTTCTTCTTTTTTTCTCTTTTCTTTTTCTTTTCCTCCTCCTTCTCCTCCTCGCTGCCCCTTTTTTTTCCTCTGTTCTTCTTTTTTTCTCTTTTTTTTTCTTCTTCCTCCCCCATGCTCCTCGCTCCTCCTCCTCCTCGCCGCCCAACGTCGTCCCCCTTTTCTTCACCGAATAACAGGGCACGAGCTCGCCCAAGCACCACCATTGCCGGACTGCCACCTTCCACCATCATCAAACACCACACCATAGCCATCAAACACCGGGCTACTACAGCAACCTCCGTCAACACCCACAACCCGGCCACTAACCCGAGCCACAACCACAACCGAGCCCCTCCAGAACCACCACACAGAGACGGGCACCCGACCACCAAAATAACTAGGGGTGTTCACAGTTCGGTTGACGTCGGTTATAAGCCCACCCGACTTCCGACCGACCAATATGGCGGGTTGAAAATTATCATCCGATCGGTTGGTCGGTTAGGTCGGTTGTCGGTTAACTCGGTTGTCGGTTAGCTCGGTTCGGATAAGTCGGTTAGCTCGGTTAATTTGTAGGCTGGGCTAAATTATTAAAATGGGCAAGCCCAATTGATTTTCCATATTTCAAAAAGAAAAATGGGCTAGCCCATTTTCTACCTTCTCCACTTGTTGTAGCCTAAGAAAATTGGCCCAGAAGTGATATTTGTCACCTCCTTCAATTAAAATCACAACAAATTTGATTTTAAGGGTAATGGATACTGGACACTACGACAAAAAATATGAGAATGGAAATCTAATTCAAAATAAACATTCTGGTTGTAAACCACGTTTAAACAAAATATTAAAGAGGTGAATTTAGCCATAATGCCACATCAACCTGAATTAAACATCAAGAAATTGTATAATTCACACAAAAAGTCCACAACCTAGATGTAGAATTAACATAGAAAAGTCCACAATCTTGATGAGTTGATGTGAAATTAACCCAGAAAGTCCACAATCCAGGAATTAGATAGAAACATTATACAGCTCCCAAGCTCAAATGGAATGACTCCTGGGATGACTTCCTGCATCAACCCAAAATCAAAATATTAATATAAAAGTAAAGTAGGCAATCAGAAACAAATAAAGCAAGCATTGAAACAATTTCCAGAAAATACTCACCCCTTTTAGCTTGGTTTTTGGAGCTCTTTAACAAAAACCAAATAGACCTTTAAAATAGTCAAATAGAAAAATACAATTAAGTCAGGAAATGGAGGGCAAAAAAACAGTGACAAAGACCAAAAACTAAATCTGCAGCCCCTAAATGAATAATCAAATACAGTGAAGAACATTAGAGAACAAGGTTTTACCATTTAAAAAACTTCAAAGCAATTGTAACCATTCATTCATCAATTGTTAAAGGGGCCTTTGCTGCTGGAAAATCTGGAAAACAACAAAGAACACTCAATTAAAATGATATATTGATGTAATAATATAAAAGTTCTAGACAATTGACGTAATAACTAAATTTACCTTTTTCAATCTCTTCATATTCCTCAATGTTATTCACCAACTCTTGTAGATCCAACATCCCCTTTGAAGCACGGAACCAATTTTGACAACACACAAGAGCTTCAACCATAGCAGGAGATAAACTACTTCTGAAAGGATCAAGAACACGTCCTCATGTGCTAAACGCTGATTCTGATGATACCGTGGATACCGGAATTGCTAGAACATCCTTTGCTATCAAGGACAGAATTAGATACTTTGATTTATTTTGCTTCCACCACTTCAAAATATCAAACTCTTCTCCACCATTTTCACATGCATCCATCAAATACTTTTCCAGCTCATTTTTATTCTCCAAACTATCCTCTTGTAGCAAATGTTGCTTAAATTGGGAAGCTAAATCTACATCCAAATCCTCAAAATCGTTAGAATTTTGGGGCTGGAAAGTAGAAGAACTACCTTCGGAGTTACCGTTGAGTTTCTCATACTCATCATATAACTTCAACATTGTTTCCTTCACCTTAGTAGTATAACTACTTGCCACATCCGAGTCATACATCTTAGAAAGACAAAATGACACATACTTCAGCTTGTACCTAGGATCTAACACAACTGCCACTAATAGCAAAGTATTCATGTTGTCAAATTGACCCCAATACTTATTGTACTTGGTCAACATGTCACTTGCCATTTCAGCTAACAAAGGGTCCCTTTTACTAACCAAAGAAGTCAAATTTCTTTGTATTGACACAATCTCATGGTAGAAAATATTTGAGGTAACATAGTATGACCCAGAAAATCTCAAAGTGATAACATAGAACATCTTCAAGAATTTCACAAAATTACTGCATGCTTCCCAATCCTGACGACTTGGAGGTCCTAAGTGCTTTGGCTTCCCATTGTTATCAACCTCTGTAAAATAATTCCAGTACTTGCTGTCATCCTCCTCTAATCGGACAAAAACTTTTCGAAATTTTACTGCTGCCTCCAACATCATGTAGGTGGAGTTCCACCTTGTAGGCACATCCAAACAAACCAAACTTTTACTTTCAAACTTCAATTTCTCCATGCAAGCTTTGAAAGAATTTAACCTAGAAGGGGAAGATCTAACAAATCTCACAGCATTTCGGATCTTGATAATGGAGGCATTAAGGTCTACTAAACCTTTATTCACAACAAGGTTAAGTATATGCGCACAACACCTCACATGCAAAAATTTGTTATCCAAAATGTTGGTTTTCCAATCCTGAATTCTGTTCCTTAATGTATCAACTGTAGTATCATTAGAAGATGCAATATCCACAGTGACACAAAGAATTTTATCAATCCCCCAATCCACTAAGCAACTCTCAATCATTCTTCCTATAGTTGAACCCTTATGATTTGGAATTTGACAGAAATTCAGAATTCTTTTATTCAGATTCCAATCATCATCTACCCAATGACATGTCAAGCACATATAATTGATGTTTTGAATTGAGGTCCATGTGTCGGTAGTTAGACAAACACGCTGACCCTTTAGGATAGCTTTCACTTTATCTCTCTCTTCATGATAAAGCTTCAAACAGTCTCTAGCAATGGTGGTGCGAGAAGGGACAACAAATAAAGGTTGCATGGCTTGACAAAATTCTCTAAAACCTTCACCCTCTACCATCCTAAAGGAAATCTCATCAACAATAATCATCTTAGCTAGTTTTTTCCTACAATTTTCTGGTGTGTAAATTGTAGTTTTCAAACTACCCATACGCACCCCACCATCAACTACCTCCTCCTCAGACTTTGGTTTAAGAACTAGATATCTTTGCTTTTTATCCTTAACCACTTTATAAGGATATTGAACACAACCATTCTTTAAGTGCCCCCACATATTACTAGTTCCATCATTCTTAGTATGACAACCATATTCCCTACCACAATATTTGCATGCAGCCCTAGGACGTTGTGGATCTGTACCCTCTATTTTGGTAAAGTGGTCCCAAATAGCTGAGGGTTCTCTATTAGCAATAGTTCGTTTGTTCTTACCAGCCATCTCTTTCTTTTCGCCATCATTTGCATTCTGATTTTCAGGGGCTGCAACAGGAGCATTGCAGTCTTGTGTTACTGCACTAGGTGGCAACTCAGACATCGTTTTATGCTGGAAAAAAATACATACACAGCAAATGATTATGTCAGTAATGTTGCTGCACAAAAACAATGGGTATATAACTCAAATTGAGACATGTTATACAAATTTAAAAGGGTAAATGCATATTTTGGGGTCCGTACTATTTCAATTGTCCCTTTTAGGGGTCTGTACTAATTTTTGACTCTTTTATATGCCCATACTCTCTTATGTCGTTTCTTTTTGGGGTCTCGGTCAGCCCAGCAGCTGACGTGGGCTGCCCGGCTTAGGAGTGTAATACACGTGGCAGCACATGAAAGGCCTTTTACACAAGTGCTGCCAAATGTACATATGGGCTCCACTTCCCCTTATTTTTAAAAAAAAAACCAATTTTCCTCATTTTTTTTCAATTTACATCTAACAAATTAATAAAATAAAAAATTCCCAATTAAAAACCCCTAAAACTAAACAAAACCCCTGATTGATTGATGAAAAAATTGTGTCGTTTTCTCATCATCGTCTCTTTTTCACCTCCCTTCCCCAAACTTCCCTCTCCTCCTCTCCTCGCTGCCTCAACGGCTCCGCGACTGAGCTTACCCTCACCTTCCTCTCGCCTGCCTCCACGTGTCATTCCCTCTCCCTCTCTCTCTCTCAGCTGCTCTCTGGCGGCCTCCTCTCCACCGCCGCCGCCTTCGTCTCCTTCCTCCCCTTCATCCCCCACTGGATCGGATGGTCAAGGACTTCTTCGACCGCGCCGTCAAGGCCTTAGACCTCTGTAATGCCATCCGCGACGGGATTGAGCAGATCAGAGACTAGAAGAAACGCCATCCACCACCGACCACTGGATGCTCGGAGAAGGCCAGTTCCGCCGCGCCCGCAAGGCCCTCATCGATTTGTCCGTCTCCATGCTCGACGAGAAGGACTCCTCCTCCTCCTCCGCCTCCTCCATTGCCGCCCACCGCAACCGCTCCTTCGGCCGCCAGAACCCCTCCAAGGACCACCGCCACCTCGCCGGCCATTTCTGGTCATTGTCTTGGAGCGTTTTGCGCTCCTGGTCCGCCGCCGGGCAGCTATAGACCATCGGGAACAACCTCGTCGTCCCCAAAGGGAGCGAGGTGATTGCCACGAGTAGGGTTGCGGTGGCGGTGTCCAGTACTTATTTTTCCTCCTCTTGTTTTTTCTTTGCCCTCTGCAAATTTTAATTTTTTTTGAATTAACATTTGTTATTTTTATTTTTGTTTTGGATAATTAATGTTTCATATTACAATTTGCTGGAGCAAATAAAAACGGTTGTCGATTCTGCTCGGAGGACTAGGAATACAGTGAGGAGAGGTGGGGACCTGTGGCCGTGGCGATGAACGGCAGCGATGCTGTATTGTTTGGCAACGGCGAACGACGGTGCATTAACGGCTCAAGGAGGAGAAGGTGTGTTCCAGTACGAGGGAGATGGTGGACCAGAAGGCAACGATGATTCATCCCAGAAGCGCCTCATGCTCTTGGGACCCCTTGTCAATGGTGGTTTCTGTTGCAATGACGACGACGTACTGTTGGACGACAATGAAGAGATATGGGGCAGTGAAGAGATGGGGGAGAGAGAAGAGTTGCTTTTAGAGAGAGTGGCCTCACACATGTTTTTTTGCCAAAAATGATTCCATTTTTATAATTCAAATCAGTTAATTATAAAATTTGCTAAAAAAATTTAAAGTCATTAAAAGTTAAAGAATTATGAAATTTATTTTTCTTTATTAATAAATTTAGAAAATAAAAATTCAATCAGAAAATATTTTACAATTTTTTTTAAAGAAAATTAGAAGTGGGACCCACCATGTACAGTGTGCATGTGAAGTACGAGACTCATGAGTTGCCACGTGTCGAAAAATGCATGCGTGTGATGCACTCCCGAGCTGGTCAGCCACGTCAGCAGCTGGGCTGACCGAGACCCCAAAAAGGAACGACATAAGAGAGTATGGGCATATAAAAGGGTCAAAAATTAGTACAGACCCCTAAAAGGGACAATTAAAATAGTACGAACCCCAAAATATGCATTTACCCAATTTAAATTATAAATCATGAAAGCGTATAATTATATACTTTTTAATGACCAAATGCATTAACAAAACTTGCACGACAAACTATTTACTATGTGACACATGCCAACTTTGTGTTTGTCGTCTAATTATTTAAGTTAATGAACATAATCCAAAATCCAAAGGTCAATTGTGCAGATTCATAATTAGGCTCCTTGTAGTACAAAAATGCGTGCATCACCCCCTATTAAAACCATACTCTTGATCATACAATTTTTGAAACTTCTGGAGACAAAATGGTTTATAAGGAAAATGATGCAAAATTTAACGTATCAAGACCATCCTCTTCCCCTCTCAAACAATACAAAAATTATTACCATTTTGAACAACTTCAAAGATGCAATTCCAGGCATAATCTAAACCCAACTCCACTAATAGAAAAATGATCTAGCCATGTAAGAATTAGTAATTCACTCACATTTATATAATCATGGGTAAAATCAGAAGAGCATTCAAGAAAGGAAATTATTATTATAAATAAATTTTAGTATAATAATGATGGAATTTTTTGGAAACAAATTGGCAGAGGGGGAAGGGATGATTAGACCATTGCAATTTGAAAGATGAGGACACAATTCCAGTCACAAAGTAATCTGCCAAGTCTGGAGCACACTACATCTCCCAAAGAAATTGTCTCTAGAGTTGACAAAACAACAAAAACAAGCACTGTGAATACAAAATGACATGCCTATAGTGACGAAAGGGAGAAATAAAAGATACAACATTAGCAGCACACATAAACAACATTGAATCTTTAGGTAGTACTAACTCGGATATTTTTTTGCAATTTAATTGTAGTAACTCATGTTCCATATGCTCACCTGAATAAAAGATTGTGTTTAGCTTGTGCACTGCTTGGTGAAGAGTGGAATATTGAAGGAGGATAATGCCTCTTCTCCTCTTCTCTTATGAGTTTGGTGGCTGTAAAAATAACACAACACAACGAGAGGGATAGTTAGTACAAAAAAATAAAAATCCTGCAGGAAATTAAAAGCTAATTGGAGAATACGTACCAAGAAATTAATTGAGAGAAGAGACACGAGCGAGAAGCTAGACTTCGCTAGAGATGCTGGAGTTCGTCGGAGAAGCTGCTACAGGCGAAGAGATCGAGAGAGAAATCAATGGCGACGTTGGGTCATGTGAAGCTGCTACAAATGGAGAAATTGAGAGAGGAATAAATGGACGACGATGGGTGTGCCATGTGGTGTGGGCGCGAAGAGATATTGATGGCAACGAATCGATGGGGGTAGGTGTGGGTCTGTGTGTTTGGCTGCTAGGGTTTAGAGAATAGGGAGGGAGGTAGAGAGAGAATGAGATATCGGGAGAGAATGAGAAGAAATTTGGGTTGATTAGATTTTTTTATTTTATACCTAGGGTGAAAGTTGAGTCGGGTGGTCGGTTAACTTAGGTGGTCGGTTAAAGGGTCGGTGGACTAGCTAATCGTAGCCGACCCGACCGAGTTATCTTCGGTCGGTTGAAAAGGTCGGTTGATCGCGGTTGGACTGCAGTCAGGCGATTTTTACGTCGGGTCGGGTCGGGTCCGGTTCGGTTAGTCGGTTTGGTCGGTTGATGGACACCCCTAAAAATAACCAACCCACCCACCAAAACAGCCGACCCGATCAGGAATCACGACCTGGATCCGGAGCCGAAAATGGGCAAGGATCTGAGCAATAAAGAGATATTCAAAACAAAATTGGTTACGGGAAAAATAAAAAAGAGGTTCCAATTTAGGAAGCACGCCCTTGCCTCCTTCAACTAGAAAATGGGCAACAAGGAAGGGTAGAATAGGGGCCGTACAGATGATGACGAGAGATCTGACGACGGAAACGAGGGGGATGTCGGTGAGGGGGGACTTGTGTTAAAACTCATGCCTCCTTGTCTCATTTCAGGGTTTTGATATTGACAAACCAACCATGACTCAATTGATGACAACTCTTGGAGCAAAAAAAAATCAATCAAAGGGCAAAGAACACAAGCATTGAAGTAACAAGCAAGAAGACTTAGGAACTCAAATTGTACAAAGGTTAAACACTCAATTCTTCTAAGACATTGGCTCAAAACAAAATAAATTTCACTCATGCATAGCATTCTTTTTTATCAATCATAAAAATGGTTTTTGAGCAACAAACATCGATGTTGTGTTTTTAAACATCGATGTTCCTGCCTTCCAAAAGATTTATCAAAAGCGGCAGTAGCTCAAAACATCGATGTTGGCATCCCAAACATCGATGTTCTCTTGACCGATTGCATTTCAAGATGTTTTGCAGAAACACTGTTCCAACATCGATGTTCACTTTTCAAACATCGATGTTGTACTGTTCAAACATCGATGTTCAAGTTTCAAACATCGATGTTCTACTTTTTATTTGTGTTAAATTGTTTTTTGCCGAACCAAATGAACATCGATGTGCTTCAAGTAAACATCGATGTTCCCATGATGATAAGCTTTAAAATGATTTTGCCGAACCAAATCAACATCGATGTTCCCATGATCATTAGCTTTAAATTGATTTTGCCGAACCAAATGAACATCGTTGTTCCCTTGTTAAACATCGATGTTTTAGTGACCGTTGGACTCAATAATTCATATTTACTGGAAAAACATCGATGTTCCCTTGATAAACATCAATGTTCTTATGACCGTTGGTCCAATAATTCAAACTTACTGGCCAAACATCGATGTTCTAAGTTTAAACATCGATGTTGTGCCGTTTTGAGTAGACATCTTTTTCAACATCCCATGCTATTTTGTCTAAAGGTATTTTGGATTGATTCCACAACGGTCATACATGTTTTGAGACATATAAATAGTGGATTTACATCTCTGATTATGCACAATTAACTCTCTACATTTTAAGCATTCATTGTCATACATACAGTGCAATTTTTATGAGCCAATATCCTTGAGGATTGAGAGTCACCTTTTATAGAGCTTATTTGTTACTCATATCCACTCTTTGAGAGAGCCTTTGTTTGAGTGATAAAAGTGTTGTCAATACACCATAAGGGAGGATTGTTCCCTTGTAGTGAATTCGTAGGAATAATGTCTTCTTTCTGTGTGAGAAGTCTTGAAGTGAAGTATCTTCAAGCAAGTAAGTAGAGTTTCGTGTGACTCGAGCTCTAGCTTTGTAAACGGTTTGTTAAGCATCTGGAAGCTTAACTTAGATAGTGAAATCTTCGAGAGAGTCTCTCGGAGGACTGGATTAGCCACACAAGTTGTGTGTGTAAACCAATATAAATTTTGGTGTGTCCTTATTCTTTCAATTTCGCATTTATTTCCTGCAAATTTTTAGTTTCGTCCGAAAAACGCTATTCTCCCCCTCACCTCTAGCGTAGGACACTTGTCTTAACAATTGGTAGCGGAGCCTAACTCTCTGAATGACTTAACCGTTTGAGAGAAACTTTCCATGGCTTCTTCAAGTAATTATGCAGGACTCTTCGAAGGACAATCAACCACTCGTCCACCGCTCTTTGATGGCACCAACTACAGCTACTAGAAGGAGAGGATGAGAATCTTCCTCCAAGCCAACAACTATGCTCTTTGGCGAATCATGAAGATCAGAGAGCAAAGTCCGACGAAGAAAGTTGGTGAAACCACAGTGACAAAGACGGAGGCAGAGTATGACGCTGCAGACATTACGAAGGTTGAAAACAACGCCAAAGCAATCAACAAGCTATATTGTGCAGTCAACCCCGATGATTATCGGAATATCTCTTGCTGCACAACCGCAAAAGAAATGTGGGATAAGCTGGAGATCACCTACGAAGGAACCGATCAAGTTCGAGAGGCCAAAATCGACTCCCTCACTGCAGAATACGAACTCTTTTGCATGAAGGAGAATGAGAGGATTGAGGAGATGTTCGATCGATTCTCCAAAATAGTAAACAACCTTCACGCTCTCAAGAAGGTCTACTCCAACAAGGACTTGGTCAGAAAAGTCCTTAGATGCCTCACTCCCGAATGGCATTCTAAAGCCGATGCAATCTATGAAAACATCGGGACATCGAACACAACCATTGACGGTCTTAGAGGTAACCTTCTAACCTATGAAACTACTATTCTTAAACCCTCTTTGCAGGAACCGAAGAAGAAGGACATAGCTCTCAAAGTTTCCACCTCTAAGACGCAAGAGCTCATCGAGTCGGACTCTAGCGATGATGATCAAGAACTCAGACTGGTCATTCAAAAATTCCACAAATTCATGAAGAAGGAATTTGAAAGGAAAGGAAGGAAGCTGTCCGGTCCACCCAAGTGCTATGGATGTGGACAGGTTGGGCACATCAAGCCTAAATGCCCTAAGGCGAAGGAAGGAAAAGAAAAGAAGCCCTACAAGAAGCAAAGGGCATAGATTTCTTGGGGAGGCGATTCCGGTGATGAATCATCCGATAGTGATGAAGAAGAAACTGCCAACCTATGTCTCATGGCACGAGAGGAAGAACCGGAAGAGGTAAGTACTTCTCACTCAAGTGAAGATTTTACTTTTGAAGAATTGCAAGATGCATTTAATGAGTTTTATAGTGAATATATTTCTACTTCTAAAGTTAATAAGGGTCTAAAGAAACAAATTACAACTTTAGAAAATGATGTTGAAAAGTTATCAAATGAAAATGAAAAGCTTAAAGAAGAGAATAAGTTTTACGGAAAAAGGAATGCTAATAAACCGGAAAGTTCAACTAGGGAATGCGCATCATGTAAGTTATTAAAGGAATAAGTTGAAGAACTTGAAACAAAAACTAAGGAGTGTTCATCATGTAAATCACTAAAGGATCAAGTTAATGAACTTGAAACAACCCTAAAGAAATTTAATAACCCTCAAAAGAACCTAAACTCTCTCTTAGGTAATTTGCAATTAACTAAACATGGAGTAGGATTCAAGAACGAACCTAAGAAGAAGAAAATTGAGACTAAACCTAGGAAACCTAAGGTTCAACCTAAGGAAGACAAGGTTAGCAAAGTGCCAAAACATAAGCAATATGGTAACTATTATCAACCTAGAAGGATGAACAACCCGAATGTAATTTGTCATTATTGTAATAGAGTAGGACATATTGTTCCTGTTTGCTTCACAAGGCATTGGGCACAAGATGAAGCTCATTACCATTATGTCTCTAACACTCAAGGACCCAAGAAAATTTGGGTACCAAAAACTCATTGATTTGTTTTGTAGGTATGCTTGAAGGCATCAAGTGTACTTTGGTACCTTGATAGCGGATGCTCCAAGCACATGATCAAAGAAGCATCCAAGTTCTTGACTGATCCTTGTAGAAATGCAAGGATAAGTAGTAATGTTGAAAATACTCATCCTTTGGTTGAAATCGTTCTATTCTTTCTAGTATGCTTTTAATAGTACTCTTAATGCTTACTTGATTAATTGATGCTTATTGATTATTGCATACATATCATTCTTGGGTAATGATAAAAGAATCTTGAGCATCCTATTTTACCTTGGTCGAAAAAGAGCTTATTTTTTGCATGAAGTAAAAAATTTTTGGGTAGTAGGTTCATATCCAAATGTTACAGCCCGAGAGCACAAGATGGTTTCCTTTTCGCATCAAGCATAGCATGTAAAGCATAATAGATCAAGTCGAGGAATATTAGCTTATCATTGAACATTCATAAAGAAATAATACACGTGCTTAAACATAAATATCTTTATTATTATTTGTTTTATCGGTTGGATACAGCGTTGACTCTGAAACTGTTAGGGTCATTAGCAATATTGACCCTAATACTATCATTCCACGAGAACCACATTCCGCCCGAATTGTTTTGACCATGTAGTTCGAACCGGTTTGCTGGAGGAAAACGAAGCGGGATGACACCGTGATTATCTTCAGGCTGCCATAAGGTCTCTATAAGCAGAACCATGTTGGGCTTGTACTGGTTCTTCAGATCTCTTAAGGTTCATGTGAACTCATGGGAACGCGTGGTGATTCCTCTGCAGTTCCAAACCAGAAGGCGAACTTTTGGCCAAGTGGGTGGTAAGCTAGTTGCCCGCGGAACGCTCTGAGCAGTCATTGAAATTTGGTAATAGCTACCCTCATTCAGAGTCTGGCAAGAAGGCTCCAGCCTGAACTCCTGAAGTCTGTCAGAGATGAAGAACATGATGGAATTGGCCGAGCCGTAGAAGGAAGCTCGTAGGGTACTTTGGTGCTCCAGGAAGATTGTCTCCTCCATGGGTGTAACAAAGAACCTGGACGAGTAGAGCTCGTCGACAAGGACCAAACGAGGCATCCTCCCGAGCTCGTTTGGCAGTTCCTCTTGTTGCTCATTTATCAGGCTATAGGCTAACCGATTCCTCCTTCCTAAGGAGGCTCCCTCAACAAAGAAGACAGATGATGGAGCAGGCATTTTTTGTTTTAATGTGGTTTGTGTATCTCTCTTTCTCTGAATCGTATTTTTTTAAAATACTTTTGATCATTTACTAACCATTGCTTTGCCTTTTATAGAAATACGATTATCTATTTTTCAAAGTCTAAACCCTACCTATTTTTTTTCGATTAACGGTAAAGCAGACCTCTCTCTCCACAAAACTCCAAATTGTTTACACTCCTCAAAGCATTTTTTTTTTTTGAAATCTTTAACACTACCTACATTATGGTTTTATTTTGCATGCTTTTGGGATACAAACACTCATGCTTTCTAGCTCACTTCTAGTATGCATTATTCTTTTACTCTGACTTTCGTGGCTCTCTCCTTCATGCTTTTATCTACACATCTATCAAAGGCCAACTTGGCCAGATTGATGGGACAGTACCTCGAGTACGGTGCGTGTATGCTAAAGATGCTCCTGTTTGGACATCATAGAGAGATACGAATCCCTAAAGTCACCTTACTCACCCATGTAGGGTTTATGGACAAGTGGTTGAGAATTTTTTTTTGGTGTTATGCCGTCATCATTGGCTTATAACCATTTTTTTTAATCATTTGCTCCTACCACCTGTTCTTGAGCTACCAATAATAGGTTCGATTTTATTGGATTCTATTTCATTCCCGCCATCTCTGATTAATAATAAGATTGATTAAACAAGGGGGAACAACTGTTTTATTTCTTCATAAAATAGTAAAGAAGCACTCTATAGAGTTACTTGCTTCTCTAATTCTTTTACATGATTGCGGACACTCTCAACCTGGGAGGAAAGTCCCATACAGGCCATCTCGATCTGCATCACCGCAAAGCTGATCTTCTTCAGGACTGAGCTTAGTTGCTCCAGTGTCCTCAGAGGTGTACTACTGTGAGCTACTCCTTTGCCCTTCGGATCACCAGTTTCCTTGGTGACCGGCTTCTGTTGATGCTTGCGAGATATAGCCGTGTCTTCCATACGATCAGGGTTGTTCCTTCGCTTGCGATATTTTTTCGGCATTTCCTCAACATCAAAATCACCAAAGAGAGGATCACCAAAAGTATAGCTTAACTCCTCTGAGTCAGAGGTAGTTCTCGTTCTTATTGGTGAATCCATGGTTTGAGATATGCCTTGCCAAGCATAAGGTTGGTATTTATAACCAGAAAGTGATGACGGTAAGGACATATACGAGACTTCATGTTGAAAAATGCGGAATACTCGAGAGGGTTGCTGACGTAAGCCGTGATGAGACTATCAAAATCCGTAAAGAAAGAGTCATTCTTCGGAAATTCGAAATGAACTAAGAATCCCTGACTCTACATTGATCTCATTTGTGTATTTTTATTGTCTTACCTTTACTGACATGAGCGTCGGAGTATTTTCTAAGTTGTTTTGTAGGTACCCTTCATTTAAGCCAAAAGATAGGGGGAACAAGAAAGCCGAGACTGCAAAACATCGATGTTGCTCAACAAAACATCGATGTTCCGAATGAACAAACTTAGACCCGAGGCTACAAAACATCGATGTTGAAGATCAAACATCAATGTTTAATAGACTTCAGCTCATATCATTTTCAACCAGTAGCTTAAAAACATCGATGTCGAGAGGCCAATATCGATGTTCCATCATGTGCAGAATCAAGTAATTGACAAGATAAATCAACATCGATGTTTAGTATCGAACATCGATGTTCAATAAGTATTTTTCTTCCCAGTAGTTTTAAACATCGATGCTTCCAGGTAAGACATCGATGTTCTGTCATTACAGTTTAAAATTTTTCATCTAGTAGTTTTAAACATCGATGTTCCCATATTACAACATCGATGTTGTTTCGGTTGGCGGCATTTCAAACTCTGACAAGAGGCACAGAAACATCGATGTTTCCCCAAGGAACATCGATGTTCAGACGTCACTTTTCAAAAATATAGCCGTTAGAGAGCATGAAACATCGATGTTTCTTGACCAAGACATCGATGTTTAGCCGTTATTTTTCAAAAATATAGCCGTAGCCGTTGGAGCCTGTTTTAAGGACTAAAATAGCTATATTATTGACTTCCCTATATAAATGTTGCCTCCTTCTCTCATTTTAAACACTCCCTACTGTTCATTCATTCTACACTT
Organism: Turnera subulata; assembly: GCA_028386065.3. NCBI lineage: Eukaryota > Viridiplantae > Streptophyta > Magnoliopsida > Malpighiales > Passifloraceae > Turnera > Turnera subulata. Next base: position 12,287 of record JAKUCV010004053.1, on the reverse strand, counting down.
ACTCTCCACATCATTCTCCTACTCATTTTTCTCAAGTATGGCAGGTGGGAAGAAATCTTCCAAGGGCAAATCTCCCGCTAAGGAGACACCAAGCAAAGAGGAGGCTCTTCAAGCTCAGCTCCTCAATTTGCCGTGGAAGGCACCTCAATCTGGTTCTCTTCCAGAGCCGAACTTCACAACTTCATGTCTCTCTTCTCCAAGCGCTTAATTGCGTCTCAACGGTATCTTCCGGTGGATTACCCGAAGGAGAAGAACTACACACAGCTTGAAGCCCATCTTCGAGCATCAGGATTGTGGGAATTCGTGACCAACAGGGGCTGGCAATATAGTGCTGAATTCGTCCGAGCATTCTACTCAACTCTCTGACGAGATGGTGACACATTGTCCGCTAATATCAATGGAGTGTACATTACCATGACATTGGAGGAATTCAGGGCACGTGCTGGATTGCCATTTCAGGGAGACAATATTGCATCCTATGGAGGTGCCAATTGGGCCACAACCCATGAACCACCGTTTCTGAATGAGCTTGGCTTCACGACTCTTGTTCGACACAGCTCCGGGAGGCCAACCATCCACTCCATTAACCCGGAGTACCGAGTTCTATTCTACCTTCTCACCCAGGTCATCAAGCCAAGAGACGGAAATCACACCGTCATGTCTGTTGAAGATATGAAAGTACTTCATGCCATCATTCACCATGCACCAATTAATTGGGCACGATTTGTGCTTATGCACATATTGGACTATACATCCCAATACACCGAGCATCCTTTGCCATATTCCTTCTTGGTGTTGGATATTCTATTACATGTAGGTGTTGATGTCAGAAAAGGTGGATAGGTTCCTCACACCAAAATATGGGCAATAAGTGACGCCATTTTCCGAACCAGAAAATCTGTGGAAGAACCAAGTCCCGGCCAAACTTCCGAGCAAGCTCCAAGGACTGCCCCAGCAGAAAGTTCCCGTGTAGCCGCTTCTCAACGCCAAACCTCCAGAGTCACTCTTGAGTCCATTGCTGCCTCCATTCACAACCTACAACTGAGCAAGACCGGCATCGAACGAGCAATTGAGAGAATTGACACGGAAGTGCAAAGACAAGGCCACTCTCTTAGGTCTTACTTTGCCCGTGTGAACTATAATCCTCCACCATATCACACCACCCTTCATGGTTACAACTTTGAAGATGAAGGTGATGATGATGATGAGAACTTTGATGAACATGTGGAAGAAGATCCAATGGATGTGGAGGGTGTGGAGAAGCAGCTGATGATGAAGAAGAGGAAGAAGCACTTCCTACACAAACCGATGATGATGATGAAGAAGATGGGAACTAGGACCCAACTCTCTAAACTCTTCTCTCTTGTTATGTTTATGTCTTTTCAATTCAATCAAAATTAACCATTGACGTTTCTTTTTGCTAATGCCAAAAAAGGGAAGATTCATAGAAGTATATGCACCAAGTTAGGGGGAATTAACCTCACTTATGAATTCATAAAACTTGGCATATACTCTTATTTGTTTGTCATTATCAAAAAGGGAGAAATTGTTAGAACTCATGCCTCCTTGTCTCATTTCAGGGTTTTGATATTGACAAACCAACCATGACTCAATTGATGACAACTCTTGGAGCAAAAAAAATCAATCAAAGGGCAAAGAACACAAGCATTGAAGTAACAAGCAAGAAGACTTAGGAACTCAAATTGTACAAAGGTTAAACACTCAATTCTTCTAAGACATTGGCTCAAAACAAAATAAATTTTACTCATGCATAGCATTCTTTTTTATCAATCATAAAAATGGTTTTTTAGCACTAAACATCGATGTTGTGTTTCTAAACATCGATGTTCCTGCCTTCCAAAAGATTTATCAAAAGCGGCAGTAGCTCAAAACATCGATGTTGGCATCCCAAACATCGATGTTCTCTTGACCGATTGCATTTCAAGATGTTTTGCAGAAACACTGTTCCAACATCGATGTTCACTTTTCAAACATTGATGTTGTACTGTTCAAACATCGATGTTCAAGTTTCAAACATCGATGTTCTACTGTTTATTTGTGTTAAATTGTTTTTTGCCGAACCAAATGAACATCGATGTGCTTCAAGTAAACATCGATGTTCCCATGATAATAAGCTTTAAAATGATTTTGCCGAACCAAATGAACATCGATGTTATTCAAGTAAACATTGATGTTCCCATGATCATCAACTTTAAATTGATTTTGCCGAACCAAATGAACATCGATGTTCCCTTGTTAAATATCGATGTTTTAGTGACCGTTGGACTCAATAATTCATATTTACTGGCAAAAAATCGATGTTCCCTTGGTAAACATCGATGTTCTCATGACCGTTGGTCCAATAATTCAAACTTACTGGCCAAACATCGATGTTCTAAGTTTAAACATCGATGTTCTGCCGTTTTGAGTAGACATCTTTTTCAACATCCCATGCTATTTTGTCTAAAGGTATTTTGGATTGATTCCACAACGGTCATATATGTTTTGAGACATATAAATATAGGATTTACTTCTCTGATTATGCACAATTAACTCTCTACATTTTAAGCATTCATTGTCATACATACATTGCAATTTTTATGAGCCAATATCCTTGAGGATTGAGAGTTACCTTTTATAGAGCTTATTTGTTACTCATATCCACTCTTTGAAAGAGCCTTTGTTTGAGTGATAAAAGTGTTGTCAATACACCATAAGGGAGGATTGTTCCCTTGTAGTAAATTCGTAGGAAGAGTGTCTTCTTTCTGTGTGAGAAGTCTTGAAGTGAGGTATCTTCAAGCAAGTAAGTAGAGTTTCGTGTGACTCGAGCTCTAGGTTTGTAAACGATTTGTTAAGCATCTGGAAGCTTAACTTAGATAGTGAAATCTTCGAGAGAGTCTCTCGGAGGACTGGATTAGCCACACAAGTTGTGTGTGTGAACCAGTATAAATTTTGGTGTGTCCTTATTCTTTCAATTCAGCATTTATTTCCTGCAAATTTTTAGTTTCGTCCGAAAAATACTATTCAACCCCCCTCTAGCGTAGGACACCTGTCTTAACAGCTTGAAGGCGTATCTGTGCAAATGCTCCTTGAATCTGAAGCACGTAAGGCATGTGAAGCTGGAGAGCAGCGTGCACGGCACCAGCACGTCCCCGATCGCCACCAGTACCGGCATTTGTGACACCAGCAGCGATACCACCATCGCCACCATGAATATCACCGTCCGCACCGCCCTCCGCAACTTCACCACATCCACGCCGCGCATCCTCCTGCCGTCGGAGCCATCCCCTCCTCCTCTACCACCACCTTCCCCCCTCCCCGTCGCGCCTTTTCCCCTTCTCCCTCACCAAAAACGAAAAAAACCGCCGCCAACGATCTCTCCCTCTCCCTCTTCCTCTCTCTCGCTCTGAATATAATTCCTTTTATCAACTGGCAATCCGGTTTGGCTGAAACCCTAGGTGGCGAGGATCCCGATCACGCGGCGGGTTGGCATTGCCCATTTCGGCTTCGCCCGCAGCCCGGTGGTGTTGGTGGTGTTGTCTCGCCGGCGACGGAAGAAGGGTGAGACGGTAAAAACGATGCTCAGATGGGCAACGACAATGGTAGCACCCACAATCTCTCGCCAGTGATCCCTATGCCGGCTTTGAATGAGGGAATAGAGAGGAAGCTTTTTCTTTCTTTGAATTGGCTTTTGGCTTCTTTCATTTTTCCCATTAAATAAAAAGAAGAGAAAAAAAGGCTAATTTTTAGTTTTTATTTTATTTTTTGTTTGAATTTTATTTAATTTTATGTGGTAATAAATTTAATGGGAAAAATAGACGGGCAGGATTAAAACACGTGGCGTCAATCTATGGCTTCCGTTAGTGTAACTGACGGAACCCATAGGCATATGGACGGAAGCACCAATTGGAACCCAATTGGGAGTTTAGGTGGTGAATTGATGAAAAAAAAGTTCGAGTGGTGATTGAAAAATAAACCTGAATTCAGGGGGTCCAAACGTAATTAACCTGAAGTTAAGAGATGATGGTTGGGATTCCTTTTTAAAAGTGGTGACCACATTTTGCAATACTCAAAATATTAAAGTTCTAGACATGGATGCGTATTTCTCTGATATTATTCAGTCTTATAAAGATAACATCACAGTTGAGCATCATTAAACTTGACCCCCTAACTAAAAATCTTAGATTTGCCCCTGTATATATGGCCACAGAAAACCCCTTGTAGACCAGAAAAAAATAAAGAGAGCAAGAAATATAATTGTGTTACTTTTATCCAAAATTTCTCAAGCTTAAATTATTGCGGTAAAAAATATGTATATATGAAGCCAAAATAGAACCATGGTGGATTTTGCGTCAGTCCTACTATGAAGTCCCGTACTCTGAGCTTTGGGGTCTCAAATCTTGGGGCTGATTACTGTTCAGAGTAATAGTCCAGCAAACCGACGTTCTAAACATGCATGGCATTGCCTTTATGGATGGAAACAGTTAAGATGGCTTAAACACCTTTTATATATTTGAAATTTTCATTCTATCCCGATCTTATATCCTGAAGTTTTTATGTTCCTTTATATACTCGAATTTTAATTTTTATCCTTTTTGTGTACCTCTGACAGCCCAACCGATGACATGGTCATTTGTCGAGTCCACTAGGCACACTTTATTTCTCAAATATTCTAGTTTATCGATCCCACAAAATTTCCACATACGTGTCAAGTGGACCCGAGCTTATGGCCACATTATCAACCAGTCGGGCTGCCCGAAGTACACAAAAAGAACGAAAATTAAAACTCGAAGTGCATAAAAGGAACCAGGGACATATCTAAGGTGTAGTCACGGTAGGCAAGTGACTACACTGGATTTTTAATAAATATACATTAATTACTTTTCCTTTTTCAAGTTTTACTTTTTAATTTAGCTATTTTTTCTCTTATAACTTTGGGAGTGTTTGCCTTGCAGACAAGACAATGAGTGATTTAAATCAAAAATATTTAGCAAAGTAACAATGAAAACAACATTTGATTACATTCACCACCAGAGAATATGCCCTGCCCTTATAATATTTGAAAAAAAATATTATTAAAAATAATTTATTTTAATTATGGTATTAATTAACAAAAACAAGTTGAGTAATTCTTGTACACTATGAAACTTCAACCTTAGTTTTCCCACCTGTGTTTAAACACTTCACTGTCTCACGATAAACCAGAAAAGAATACAGAAGAAAGGCTGGGTATTAATTTTGAAAGTGAAGACTATATAACAATGGTTGGTTACACATGTCCTGGATCTTTTTCTACTGGTTGGTGCCTTGATTTGTGAGCCAAATCCAGATCATAAATACAGAATTTACTAGACGATCTACCACCTACCACCGTTCCCTTGGATATGCTATCATAATCCTTAACATCATCAACATTTTTAAGGGTTTGACATCTGGAATGGGCAAAATTATTGGGAGTGGGCACATACTGGGATCATCATAGCTTTTGGTGCAGTTGCCTTGGTAGTAGAAATGTTCACATGGCTCATAATCCTAATTAAGGAGAAAAAATCCTCTATAATCAATAAACATGCAATTGAACAGAAGAAATCGATGGAGTCAATGGACATGATATTTTTTTTCTTTTTGAAAAGAATGGACAAGATATGAGCACATATGTTTAGCTTATAATTTAGAGGGCAAGGATTCTTTCCTATTCTAAGTAATTTTTTGGGAGTGTTCACCTTGCAGACAAGACAATGAGTGGGAAGCGCATCCCAAGCGGAAGGACAAAAAAAAAACCTCAGCTAAAGGTCCAAGATGATTCTCCTTGTGGTCTTATTGCAAAGGACATACGTTCTCTTTCATGTTCCTTCAGAAGTATTTCTTTTACTTTTGTTAAAGCGCAAGTAAATGCTCTAGCCCATCGTTGCAATACTCTCTAGATGATATGTTTTGGAATGAGGAGCCACCAATTGATGCTGTTAAGGCTCCACAATCTTGTATTTAAGTGTTCTGCTTTAATACAATCATATATCTTTCCATCCAAAAAAAAAACAAGTCCAACAAATTGAGGCATGATACCATAAAAGTTAATGCTCCTCCTGACCTCTTTTAGGATTCTGAACTATCGAAGTTTCCAACACGATATGCCTTGATTAAAATGGAAAAGCTGACCTTACCTTTGTTGGGTCACCCCTTTGTATCTGTATTCTGAACATAACATTATCACCTTTCTGGTCGGTAAAGCATTATCACCTTTCTGGTTGGTAAAACATTATCACATTTCTGGTATACGTACTACCATAAATGGCAACAACCTCACCCAAATGGCTAACATATCTGTTCACGACCTTATGGGGGATACACACTTAGACAATCCAATATGCAAGTAAATCTGCACGAATATTATTACTTATTTCAATCTTGGACAAAGATGAGCTTGCAATGGATTCTTCATTACAATAGTGAACTCTTCCTTCACAGACAAATCGACCTCCTGCCCATGCATAGGCTTCCATTCATAGCTCCAAATCAAATTAGCCACAAAGTACTCCAAATGAAGCATAGCTAATCCATAAGCAGGGCAAATTCTCCTCCCTGCCCCAAAAGGCATCATCTTAATCTCTTTACTTCCAGTTATATCAAACGCCTCCCCTCCATTTACATTGTTTAGAAATCTTTCCGGCTTGAATGTCAATGGCTGCTCCCATACACTTGGATCCCAACCCATCTCAGCCAGCATGAAAGTCAGAATTGAATCCTTTGGGACCGAATATTTATCTAACACCACATCTTCGGTCACTGCATGAGGCAAAACAAAATGTGCAGGTGGATGCCTCCTTAAACCCTCTAAGACTACAGCTTTAAGATAGGGCATCTTTTGTACATCTTCTTCCTTAATTTCGGTTTTGGTATGATCTGCACCCACAAAATGTGCAGGTATAATTATGATAAAAGGATAATTTCATGATAATATATATAAATCGAGATGTTTTACCGATGAGCCTGATTTATAGATTATGGCATCATAGCATACCGATTATGTGCGTTTATGTGAGCATGTTGTTTTGTTGTATAGGTTTTGATATCGGGCAGTTTTCCGAGGAGCCGGCTTTGGACCGGTCATTGTCTTTAGAGTTGAGTAATCGGCTAAGGTGAGGATGGATTTCCTTCGATATGTGCCTATATTACTCGGTTGTTGTGTTTGACGATTGTTGCACTGTTGATTGTTGCATTTGCTATGGTTTGGTTCGGGATGTTTATCCCAGTACCTTAATTGATTTTGGGATGTTTATCCCCATGATTTCATTTTGGGATGTTTATCCTCGTGCATTGAGTTTTGGGTTGTTTATCTCGGTGTCTTTTTGGTATAAAGAATAATGGATTAAATAATAATTTGTGATAAGGATGTCGATCCTTGGTTTTGGATTGGGATGTCTATCCCGGTGTTTTGGTTAGGGATGTTGATCCCTGAGATTTGGTTTTTGGATGATGATGATATAATTGTCACGTGGTAAGTAGAGGTATGACCGGATGGTTAAAGACTGTTTTGTGGTGGCCATGATCTGGGTTACTTGTGATAGGCATGTTGATGCCGGTTTGATTGGGATGTTGATCCCTGAGATTTGTTATTAGGATGTTGATCCCGGGTTCTTTTTGATCTGGTACCAGGAACAGGTTGATAACCTGGTACGACCCTAGCTTATCCGTGACGGGGGCCGGAAAGATAAAATGGGAAATTGGATTTTTGTTTAACTCTTTTTGGTCTTAGACCAGTTTTGAGTCGAGTCTTTTGGATTGGTATATTTTGGCTGTTGTGCCTGTTTTCGACCTTGAATATTTTATAGTGTTGCATATTGATTGTCTATCCATGGTTGGTGGGCACTTCGGACTCACCCCTCACCTACAGGCTTTCATCTCGTAGGTTGAGTTATTTGTAGTTCAGGTATCATGCAATCCAGACAGGCTGCGGCGTTATCCCTCGGACAGGACTCGGATCCATTAGTTTGCATCAGGTTTTGCATATGACGATATTGAGATTTTAAATTGCTTCCGTTGTGCTATATTTTGGGTCCCCGGTTTCGGGTGACGTGTTTTGATATTGGGCCGAAGGCCTAGATTTTTTATGTTTGTTTTGATTACATCGGGCCATTGGGCCGGTTTCTCTGTTATATTCATTGATGTTATCTTTGGGCCGTTGGGCCGTGTCTCATGTTGTATTTACTGTTGTACAGTTCCGGCACGTGTTTACTGAGACTGGTAAATACGGGTCGGGGCGTTTCAATAAGATATGTTATGAAATTTTTAAATTTTTTTCATTAATTTTTCTAAAATTGCTAGTATGTATTAAATATTCTAAACTTGATATCCATCTAATGGAATAACTCTTTTTTCTTTTGTCGGAGCTTTGCCCGACTAATCCGAATTCGACCCAAGTTGTGCGCCTGGGAATATGGATGAGTCTCCCAATGGAAATTTTTTGCATAAATATTTTCAATAAATATGCTTATTTTTTAAAAAAATAAATTAAAATATTTTGTAAATATACAAATTTTAATATTTGATAAAATTTATTAAAATAAAAAATATTAAATACTAGTGGGATAACTTTCTAACATAAATAAGGTATATTATGAAATTTTTAAAATTATAATTCTTTTTCCTCTAGTACCATATTGAGTGTTCTATGTTTTATGTTTTCAATAGAAATAATTTTTTTTTACGAGACTCATATATTGCAACTATAAGTATGTGATGACTTACCAATAAAATTATTGAATGTGAGAACCTTTTTTTTTATGTTAGAATGAATCAACTTATTTTTGAAATTATGTTGTTCATTAAATTTTGAACAAGAAAATATTGCATTTTCATTACAATTAGGTAGCCATTTGAAAAAACAAATATTGAGTACCTATAAAATACCATTGATAGATGCTATACTATTATATTTTTAACTATACCTTTTTTTGGTGATATCTTATCTTATTTATTGAAAATATAATTTATTTAAATGAAGAGTTAATGTATTTTCTTATGGCTAATTATGAATTATTTATCTATATATTTTTTAGTAAGATTATATATATTTTTGTAAGGAAATAATTTTTATGAAATCTATTAATATAAGAATAAATAACTATTAGTTTCTAAGACGATATTAAATTTTATAAAAATATTATCTTTTCCTTTGGAAGGAATTGTATACTGAGTACCATCAAAATATCTTTACATATTAATATATGCCACCTTATGAATTTGTGGAATTATATTTTGCTTCATGGATTATAAATTGATATTATAAAAATATAATTTGTTTAGATAATATTTTTAAGTAATTTTTATGCATGGACATCACATATTGTAGAATAGTGATAGGTTAACATGTTAATAGGTAAAGCCTTCATAAATACAACACAGACTTCCTGTCCTCCTCCTAAAAAAAAATGTCATTCAACAATTGATAGTTCGACCTGAAAATTTGACAGGTCAACCTCTACGCGATAAAAAATTTGTATTTGCTAGCTAATAGGTTGACCTATCAATTTTAACGTATTGATCTATTAATAATTATTCAGCGGTTGATAGGTCGACCTGTGATTTTAATATGTTGACCTATTAATAATTATTGGGTCGACCCTAAAATAAATGGGTCTACCCCAACTCGTACCTTTTTTCAATTAAAATGGAAATAAATATATTCTTAACTAAAGAAAGCATTATAAATTTAAATTTTCATTTAAAATGGAAATAAAAATATTCTTAATTAAGAAAAATTGAAGCGCCCCGACCCGTATTTACCGAACAGGGTAAACACGTGCCAGAACTGTTCTTACTACAGTAGCAGACAGTACATACAAATAAAATACAATACTCGCAAACCACAAATACAATATTCGTCACCCGATCTCGGGGACCATTATTCAAGCCAACACTCCAATCCAGTCAACAACAAATGTAAAACAGCAGCAACAGGAACAACACAATAGAAAGATAAGCAGCGGAAGACTAAAATGCAGATGCAGCGGGGTATGGATCCGGGTCAGGTGGAGAAGTAAGCAGCAGCCAACGAACATCGTACCTGAACTACGATCAACCAAACCTACGGGATGAAACCCCGCAGGCGAGGGGTGAGTCCGAAGTGCTCACCGACGAAGGATAAACAGAGATATATTCAAC